>CAWUFW010026943.1:0-29877 GCA_963921515.1 Calotriton arnoldi
GGGAGGGGTGGAGATGTTACGCAATGTCACAAAGTAATTCCAACAGCTTATGTATATTTGTAAATTGATGCATAGTATTGAGTAGTGTGTGTGTTTAATAAATGTACTCTTACTTTTATAAAGCAAAGTACAGACTGGACAATCAATTATTGAGTGTTATTTCTGCGCACCTGCAAATGGCGAATACTAGCCCACACCACCTCCCTTGAGTAAGCCTCAGACTGCTCTGCAACGCTACCCTCTGAGAGTCAGGCGCTACAATTGGGTGTTTGGTTCCCAGTGAAGGACAAATGTAGTCATGTTATTTGTGCAGGCCTCACAGATGCTGCCTCGTTTTCCAACAGTCACCGATCATCGCCCATTCCGAAAAAGGCTAAAAACCTGGCTATTCTGAGCACCTTCCCCATTTCTGCTGTCGTTTCCACCTTCCATCTTTGGTTTTAGCTAGCGCTTTGAGACCCTTGGGTGATATGTGCGCGTAATAAAATCTTGTAACATAACATAACATAACATTTTACTTGGAATGCTGGTTGCCAAAAATGGGAGTTTAGCCAGAGTTCTTGCTTTGGTTTTGCATAAATAATGAGTTACTCTAAATTTAAGAGTAGTTTGGTTTCACTGCATGTACTGTAGCGCAGTGCTTGGGGTGCAGACGAAGGATGATTGAATGGCTACATATAGAAAAAGAGAGGTGTGGGGCAGATTTACAGGTAAGGCACAAAAGGGATTGAAAGTAAGGAAAAGGGATCTCTTCAGGGTAGTTCAGCATCTGAAAGATGGATACTCCTGAATTAAGTGTTGCTTGAAGAGACAGATATCTGGCCCATTCTAGAAGTTAAGGAAGCGCTAGCTTGCTAGACCTGGTGGAATGGAAGTGCAGATCCTCTGTGAATAGCAGACAAAGGCTTATCTTCTTCTTTCTCCACTTTCACCAATGTTAATTTGAGGTTGCTTGATTCAAGAAACAAAGATTTATGCTGCCGAGCTCCTTGTCGTCAAGAAGAATGTCCAAAAAGAGAGCTTTGGACCCCTAAGGCAGAAGACTGGAGAGCAACCTGAAGCTACCAACGTTGCGTGTCTCATTAAGTGAGTCAATGCAGGTCATGCTAGTAGTATCCAAGGAAACAGAGGCATTTCTTAAAAAGTGATGCACATAGGTATTGTTTACCTGCACACTGTATGACCATTCCTTGTTTGACACCTGAAGAATAAACAACATATAAAGTGTTGGTGGCATGGATATAAACAGAGCATAGAACATGTTAAGTACCAAAGACAACAACAAAACATAACCCCACTTCCTTTTAAGCCCTCTCTCTCACATACAATGAGAGTGATACATGTTGTGAATTGGGCTACCCAAGTGTTAGAGTGACATCATCATAATTGCACATACTAAGAACCCCAGCAATAGAAGCTACATATGTCAATCTACATGCATTTGTCTAGCTTAGACTAACCCCAAACAACACGACTTTGGCCAAGCCTGCTTCCCATTTAGGTGTGGTGACACCTCTCCAATACTTATACAATACCCTCATTATCTCAATTATTCCAAATCTACAGGTGCAATGTAAGTTGGGGAGAAGAGTTGGCCTAACGGCTAGGGCGGTCGACCTCGAATCTGGGGAACCGGGTTAGAGTCTCGGCAATGACGCTGAACATCCTGTGATTCTGGGCAAATCACTTAATCTCCCCGTGCCTAATAAAAAATGAATGTGTCCTCATGTAACGCAACTGGTGCTCGTGTAAAGCGCTCTGATACCCGATACCTTCGGGCAAGATTGCGCTATATAAAAACTCCGTAAAAAAAAAAAAGTATACATAGACTACAGGAAGCATTATGTGAACTGAAAAAAACACCCAACAGGACTAGGCATTGTAATCACTTTAAGTGTCTAACAAATTCTGTTAGGGGTTGACTTAAATGGGAACACAACCCCAATACTCAAACACACAAGAATGAAGATGCCTGAAACATGTATTGGGTTGCTTGTAATACCATCCAGAGGAAACTCGGCCTAGCAGTTTGGACCGGACTCTCTGTTGAAGTGAGGCCACATCTCATGTGCACATGGCTTGTGCCTGTCAATATTAGCACTGTGAGCAAAACAGATGCAATGGGATGCACCCAGACCAAGTGCTAGTGGTTCTGAGTAAGTCAGACATTTCCAGCAATAATTTCTTGTCTTTGTCGGTGCGCTCCAAGGTGAACAATCCACTGTTCTTCCAAAGTCACTCAGAGGCCTATTACAGGTTGATCCCTGGCCCAGAGAGGGAAATGGGGCAGGACATCTTCTTCACACAATGCCACATCATTAATGAACATGTGGGGGATACATGGAAATGTCTCATTCATCAATGTCTCCTTACTTCATATCTCTCACCTTATGGCCCTCCATTCCCTTTCCTTCTCTGTGTGCATTGAGAGGTGGGAGAGCAGAGACCAGTAAAGAATATCATTAACTCTCATCTTCTACAGGTTAAGCTCAGGGCACTGGTAGTCTCTCTGAACTCTCTTGACATTGTGAATGAGACTCCTGAGGTAAGAGTAGGCCTTTGAGGCAGGACCTCTGACCTCCTGGCCAGAGTCCCAACACTCTGCCCCTGCAGCTCCGCTGGTGTGCCACCGCTGCCTACACCTCTCCTGGTAGGTGTTCAAGGCCCGCTGTTGTCTTTCTGCTCATTGTGCCCCTCACCGTCCGTTTTTTTAATATTGTTGTGCCTGGTGTCTGTTCATTGTCTGTGAATCTGCTTCTGGTTATTTTATTTTATCTTATTGCTTTTCTGACCATTGCTCGTTGTTGTGCTGTGTTGTGCCTATGCCCTATTTTGTTCCTCCTCGCCGGTTTTCGCCACCCTTTTTCCTGCTGCTGCTGCCTCCGCTGCCCCTCCCCCTGCCGTTCCTGCTCCCGCCTTCCAGCTCTGCTTCCCTCCCCCCTTCCCTATTTAATAGCGGCCTCGCGCAGCGGGCGTGCCAAAGTCAAGCCCATCTGCGCCCGTCGTTGACCCGACCGTGACCAGCGGTGGGAGGATCTCCGACCTCCCACCGCTACGACTCAGCCGACCTCCTCGCTCTCAACCCTGGAAGGAACATCAACTGCCAGCTGTCCATGCCAAACACCACCCACGGCCAGTTCTCCTGCCGGCACTGCCACCAAACCTTCACCACCCTCCGCACCACCACGGCTGCCGCCCCCACGCCGGATGCCAACACCACCAAAGCCCTGAAGTGCATCCTCCTCAACGTACACTCCCTGCACAGACATGCCATAGAGATCTGGGACCTCCTCGACACCCTCTCACCAGACGTCGCCTTCTTCACGGAAACCTGGACCAACGCCTCCTCCACCCCCGACATCGCCGCCGCCATCCCCGACGGATACAAGATCCAGAAGAAGGACCACCCCAACCGCTCAGGAGGAGGCCTCGACATCGCACACAAGAGCACCCTCCGACTCCCCACCTCCACCACGAACGACTCCTCCACCACCACCGAACACCTTCACTTCCGGATCCAGACCAGCCCTAGAACCACCCTACGTGGCACCCTCGCCTACAGGCCCCCGGTCCTCAAACAGCGTTCACCACTACCATCGCCGACCTCGTCGCATCCCACGCCATCACCTCCAGGGACTACATACTCATCAGAGACCTCAACTTCCACCTCGACAACCTCAACGACCCCAACTCCTCCACCCTCCTGGACAACCTCACCAACCTCGGACTGCGACAGCTCATCACGACCTCCACCCACAAGGCAGGACACACCCTCGACCCTATCTTCGCAGGAGGCAATAATGTCCACTTCAGCCACACTTCACAGCCCCTCTGGCCGGACCACCACTGCGTTCACTTTCACGTCAACAAATCCATCGCCCCCAAACCCACAGCCTGCCCACCACAAAGGAACTCCGGCAAGGTCACTGAGAAGCACCTCTACTCCACCCTCAACCGTGATGCCCCCTCCACCCCGAACGACGCCAACCTCGCCGCCAAAGAACTACACAGATGGATCACCACCTGCTCAGACGAACTCGCACCCCTTCGCAAACCCGACAGACAGCGCCCTAGGAAGGCCATCTGGTTCACCACCGACCTCAAAGAATCCAGACGCACATGCAGATGTCTCGAGAAGAATTGGAGGAACAGTAAATCTTCAGAAGACTGCACCACATACAAGAACGCCATGACAGAACACCACCAACTCATCAGAACAACCAAAAGGACCTTCCTCCAGAACAAGATCACCGCCAACTCCAGCAACTCGAAGGAACTCTTCAACATCATACAAGAATTCACTAAACCCCCCAGTACAGCCATGGACATCACCCCCTCCCAGGACCTCTGCAACAAGCTCAGCGCCTACTTCCATCTGAACATCAAGTCCCTCTACCACAACTTCAATGAACTGACACCGGACGGCGAAACCACGCACTCCCCCAGCTATGCCAGTCAACCCACCATCTCCGCCTGGACCCCAGCCACCACAAAAGACACCGAATCAACCATGAAAGGCATCCACTCAGGAGCACCCACGGATCCCTGCCCTCCGCACATCTTCCACAGAGCCGCCGCCGCCATCGCACCGGAACAACGACACACCATCAACACCTCCCTCATAACCGGCATTTTTCCACAGGACTGGAAACGTGCAGAAATCAAGCCCCTTCTGAAGAAACCATCGGCAGATCCTTCGGACCTCAAGAACTACCGACCCATCTCCCTCCTCCCCTTCGCGCCCAAAGTCACTGAGAAAACCGTCAATGCCCAACTAAGGAAATTCATCGAAAAGAACTCCATCCTCGACCCCTCTCAATCCGGTTTCCGCAGCAACCACAGCACCAAGACCGCCCTACTTGCAGCCACAGATGACTTCCGCACCCTCCTCGACCAAGGCCACACCTCTCCGCAGCTTTCGACACCGTCTCCCACCGTACTTTAGCCGCCAAACTCCACGATGCCGGCACACAGGGAACCGCCCTCGAATGGCTCTGCTCCTTCTTCAATGGCAGAACCCAAAGAATCAGACTGCCACCCTTCCTCTCTGAACACACAGAGATCAACTGCGGAGTACCTCAAGGATCATCTCTCAGCCCGACGCTCTTCAGCATCTACATGGCCCCCCTAGCCACCATCGTTAGCACGGACTCAACATAGTCTCCTACGCCGACGACACCCAGCTCATCCTCTCCCTCACCGTGGATCCCGTCACCACCAGACTCGGCTTCAAGGAAGGAATGAAGGACGTTGCATCCTGGATGAGCAGCAGCTGCCTGAAGCTCAACTCGGAGAAGACAGAGGTCCTCGTCCTTGGACCCTCTGCCACCGCATGGGACATCACCTGGTGGCCCACCGCCCTCGGCAGCACGCCCACCCCCACTGACCACGCCCGGAACCTCGGCATCGTACTCGACTCCTCCCTCTTCATGACCCGACAGGTCAACGCCGTCGCCTCCACCTACTTTAACACCCTTCGCATCCTTCGCAAGACCTTCAAATGGATCCCCCCGTATCAAGAAAGACCATCACCCACCCACTCATAACCAGCAGACTGGACTACGGAAACGCCCTCTATGCGGGAATCAACAAGTCTCTGCTCCGCAAACTCCAGACCATACAGAACACCGCAGCCAGACTCGTCCTCGGCATCCCTCAACAAGAACACATCTCCCAACACCTGCGAGGCCTCCACTGGCTCCCTGTCGAGAAGAGAGTAACCTTCAAGATACTCACCCACGCCTACAAATGCCTCCACTACACCGGACCCCAATACCTCAACGAAAGAATATCCTTCCACGTACCCAAGAGAAACCTCCGATACGCCGATCTCGCCCTCGCCGAAGCCCCGCGCATCCGCAGCGCCAGAACGGTAGGAAGAGCCTTCTCCTACATCATGGCCAAGACCTAGAGCGAGCTCCAGGTTGACATCAGACGCTCCCCCTCTCTGCACATCTTCAGGAAGACCCTCAAGACCTGGCTCTTTGACTGACCGGAGCTGCTTACCCTCACCCACCCATCCCCCCAGCGCCTTGAGACCCTCACAGGTGAGTAGTGCGTTTAACAATTCCCTGATTGATTGATTGATTGATTGATTGATTTGAAAAGGAGAATGTCAAGGGCATGTAAGGTTCTGACACTGAAATATTCACTGCACTCCTACCTAGTGACTACTGCATCAGTGATATATGATGAGTTCACTGCCTGCATGTCATGGCTGCACATGAGCATTTTATGGCACTTCACATTAGATATTGTATGTAAAGAAAAACTAAGGGACTTATTGGTCTAGTCCCAACCAAATCAAGAGTATCCAACAGCTAACTCAGCATCCGAATGTTAAGTTTAATTCAGGTTCCTAAAACTAGAGTAGGTTCTTGTGAGATTGATGATTAATTTGTACTTTGCATTTATTTTGCAGTAAAAGCTGTGGAGAGTATTTGGGCTCCAATATTATGTGGGAGTCCTTGCAGCTACCGCATGATAGTTCACGCATGGCATAGGAATATTGCACCCAGGGCATGTGATGGTTGCACTCCTATAATATGATGGTATTATACCTGCTATATAATGGCAGTAGTAACAAACTACAAACTTGCACTTGCAAGGACGCGGTGTTACTGGACCGGGTGCTTCTAGAAGGCCTTTGTGTCATCCCAACACACTCAATCTCTATTCCACTGACTGGAGTAAATATGAGTGCTATCCTTTAAAAGCCAACAGAGCCAACACATGACTTGGTGGTGGTGATGACCATCACTATCCAAAATTCACTTAAGTAAGATATTTTCTATTTTTTGTTCTAGGATGCTACAAGCTTGTGATACCACAGTCCCTGAAGTCTTGCAAGAGCCACACATATCCACGACCTTGTTCACCAACCCTATGCACTTTTTCATTAATAGTGACTAAGCAGTAGGCTCAGGTGCTGCATTTGTTGCAGGGTCTACGGTTGGCCCAGAGCAAATTCATAAATAGCCACTGCCAATTCACCGAGGTCTGGAAGTCCATACTAGTGCAGCGGGGAGGCCTACAACCCTGCCTGTGGGGAAAACTGGGTATCTGTCAAGGTGAAGATTCTATTATCAGTGCCAAGCACTAAACAATTGAAGGGAACTCGATGCATTCCCTAATCATAAAGCAAGAGTCTCCATAAAAGTTACAAATGGCTTAAAATGTTAAATGATGAGCCCGAGAATAGTTTTTCAGCTTTTTCACTAAAAGTAAATTTAAGAAGTACTTTTTCCCCATCAAGAGCATTTATCTCCAAGATGTCTCATTGCAACACATCTGAAATGACTGAGCTCCAGAAGCTATTGCTCATTTTCCAGTGGAAAATTCGCAATTAGATGTATGCAACCCACGGTATCTGTATTTACCAGTTATGGTTATACCCCATTACCTTCTTGTCCACTTGGAATCAGGGCTTAAGATTAACAATGTACAAAGCACAGGTCTCAAAATACTGGTCTCAATTTGTGAACAGTATTTTTGCGACCAGTGAGGTATTCAGTGAATCGATCTATGTGAGAACACAGTGGTTCTCAAAATACTGATTCCTAGTGGGTCTCATATTGGCCTCCTCATGAACATTAATGAGGTAGGTTGCAATTTGCGACTCACTAGGAATCGCAGCCATTACAGGAATAGTGGCTTACAGATGTCAGCGATGCATTTAAAATAAAAATGAAAAGTTAAAGTGACATTTTGTCAGAGTAGGCTGTGGTCCACTCTTACAAAATGCATTCTTACTCATTCTCAAAGGGGAAGGGATCCTTTGGGACCCTTTCCCTTTAAGGATGCGTTACCACTACATGTTTGTAGCTGGCAAAACATTAATATATCTTTCCCATTCGGTATTTGGAAGAGACACCCTAAACACGGTGCTTATAAATACAGAATCAGTATAGGATTGCAACCTAACATTGCGATTCGGTAAAGTTTTAGTGAATTGCAATTTGTGGTTTGTACATGTTAAAAGGCATGTTTGCAATTGCAAACTGCCCAATTTTGTGAATCGGGCTGTTTACGAACACAAAAAGCCTTTGTATATCTTTAAACGCATTCAGTCATGAATTTGCATCACCTGCGGTTTGGGTCGCATTGAATATCTCATGAGGGGATTTTTTTTTTTTAAATGCGACTTCCACATCAATGGTGGGCCCCATCAACTATTTCACAGGGACCTGAGGACCTGGCTTTTTAAATTTGTTTACTTATGACTTCTTGCACCTTCCCTACCCGCTCTGCGCCAGGAAAGCCCTAGGGGTAGCTGTGCGATTATAAGTTTCTAATAATAATAATAATTTTTGTGTTATGTTTTGACTTAACTTTTACCTTCCATTTTAATATTGTTTGTCCTTTTTAGTCATTATATTTTTTGTCTTTTAAATTAGCCATAGTTTAGATAGTTAGACTTTACATCTCTGACCTGTATTTCTGCTTTTATTTTAGCTGGAATAGACTTGCACTTCAAATCCCCAGAAAAGCAACAAAAGGCATTTTCATTAGCGTCATACAACATGCACCTGCTCTATTGTTCACTGTTACTTTATACAGTATTCTCTTGAAAGAACAACGAACAAGAATAGAAACCGGCCCATAAATGTTTAAGAAATCTCTGTGCTTGCACCCTTCGGTAGGCTCGACTGGCATCGGACCGTGGTCGCGAGGCTCCCTTCTTAGATTTCGTCTGAGGATATGAAAAAAATGTCCTTGGAGGCACTTCTGTTGTCTTTGCTCCACACTCCGGATCTTTTTCATGCTCCAAGAATAACAAATGAACTGCCAGTTTAGAGTGACAGCGTGCTCAGCAAGGCGGGACCGGCTAAATAAAACTATTTGCTGGACATTACCCCCTCGAGGCGATCTGAAGAGTGTGGGTTCCAGTCAAAAACAACAACGAAAATATACTCCAAACAGTGACTGTGAGAAATGGCTCCCATTTCTGATCATTTATGATAAATGTGTAATCTTTACATAAACATGGACGCAGTGCTACCTGTTTTATTTCTTTATTAGCATGATTGCTTGTCTCTGACTCACA
The DNA here is from genome assembly GCA_963921515.1 of Calotriton arnoldi. NCBI lineage: Eukaryota > Metazoa > Chordata > Amphibia > Caudata > Salamandridae > Calotriton > Calotriton arnoldi. Next base: position 9,047 of record CAWUFW010026943.1, read on the forward strand.
GGACGGGCTCTTGGCTACTTACCAAATTAATTTGCCTATCAAAATAACATAATCGTAAGTTGATAAAATAGACAGCCACTTAGAGCGAGGGATCAATCAATGACAAAAAGGAGAAGCGACAACATAAACTAACAGGGGGGGGATGCTTAGCGTGGCGTGACGGCGCTGCGCTCAGGTTGGATCATCAATTATTTAACACGCGCCATCTTGGGTGGACTTTACAAGGTGCAGGAGCACTGGCACCGAGGTTAATTGGTAGCTTAGGGGCTGTCGCTAGTTATCAAATTGCAGTTTCAGGTTTTGAAACTTAAAAGAAAAACTACGCGTTCTACTGTTCGGCTAATGCCCCCATTCATGCAAAAAAAAAGTCTGATTAAACCGAAGAACGTGAATGTGCGGAACGAAGACAGAGATGTGTAGATCTACAGAGATATGTGGAGTGAGAAATACACTCAGTGGGTAAATTGTGCGCCTATGTCTGCTTATTTGTCGTGTTATGGTTGGAATGACATGCAAGTATCCATTCTGAGTGGTGCAATTAAAATCCAGAGTAGAGAGAAAAGGAATCCTGATGTAAGTAAACTGTATACTTTCTCTTAGCAGGGAGAGACTGACTGGCCTATTGGACAATCAGGCAGTGCCCGAACGGCTTGTCTGACAGGCCAGTCATTGGGCTGTTTTTGTGGCTGTTTGTGGACCTGTTTTATGGTCTGCTGGGTCGGTTTCTACTGTTGATTTCTCTGATATTAAATCAAAAATAGCCTACAGCAAGCTTACATCCATGCAGTCTTCCCTACCTTGTAAACACTTATAAAGTTCAAAAGTACCCCAATTTGTAAACATGGTCCACTGTTTTAGCTATCAAAATTCACTAATGGGGGACACTTTTATTTTAGTGTCTCGGCTTATTTTCAATCACCGTCCGACCCTGGGCTTAAATTCTAAGAAAGTGTGTGCTTTGCTTCCACCTTGGCGAGAAATATGTGTGCAGTGACCAAATGGTTCGATTATCCTAAGACAATTCTAAGCCCGAAATTTCCTTTTAACAATCATTGTTTTCAGGTGTGTTAGTCAGGTTTACAGCATTAACTCAATTTAGGACTACAGCTTCCAGCATGCACTGTTAAGTTAAATAAAAACCTAGTTTCGGAAATTGGTGTTTTAGTGTCAAGGAGTCATCTGTGGGTTTGTATGACTTTTTTTTTCTTTTGCAACCTTTAAGAAGGTTTATCAAAAATTTGCAACTTTGTGTAATGGAATTTCTGGCTGAAAAGCATGACTTTTGCTACATTTTGTGTTGCATATACTCTGTTCCATTCTACAGTTTTTATATAGTGCATGGCTACCAAAAGGTCTTCCAGCGCTGCCACAGATACCGCACAGCATCAGGGACTAAAAGTTATTCCCTGATCAGCCAGGTCTTCAAGGCTTTGCGGAAGGAGAGTTCTTGCTCCAAAAGTCGAAGTTCGAAAGTCAGGGAATTCCAGAGTTTGGACCCCAAAAAGGATGTGGAGCTTCCACCCCAACACGCTCCCTGGATTCTGGGAACCTTAAGTAAGTGGGCAGAGGCTTATCTAAAAAGTCTTTTCGGCACGTACAGGGAGGCTAATGATCCTAGCAAAGGGGCATTCTACTGTTTATCACCCTATGCATAATCCAGAGAGATTTAAACTGAATCCGGCGCCCCACCAGGAGCCAGTGGAGATCCTTGAGAGCCTTAGTGACTGACTGATATTTAGGTGTATCTGTAAGAAGTTAAGCGGCCGTGTTCTGCACACTTTGCAGCCTTTTGACCACATAGAAGGGTGAGCCAAGGTATAGGGCATTCCCATAATCCAAGCGTGCCAGCACCAAGGCCTGTACAATCACTTTCTGGGTGTAAGAGGGAGGCGCTTGAGAACTTTCCTAAACAGAATGACTTAGCAGCTAGCGGAGATTTGTTTGGCTTGATTTTCCATCGTGAGATTGGGATCAAGCCACATCCCCAAGCTTTTTATTGCGCCTTCAGGCGCCGGCAACTTGCTCAGACATTCTGGTAAGGGACTTAGGACACTGCTTCTGAAGTTATTGCCCAACTGCATAACTTCCGTCTTGTCCTCATTAAGTTTTAATTTACAGCCTGCCATCCAGCTGGCTACTTCCTGGAGGCACGGAGTAAGATATAGAAGATTGGAAGTATGGTCAGGAGAGATAGACATGACCAGCTGGGTGTCATCGGCGTAGGAGACCAATGACAATCCAAACAATTGCACAATGTCAGCAAGGGGGAGCATATAAACATAAAAAAGGGTGGGACTCAGGGAGGAGCCCTGCGGCAGCCCACAACTAAGGGGGTGACTAGTTGAATAATGGGCCTGATCAAGAATCTAAAAGGCTCAATTCTCCCAAAACGAAGAGCGTCATTCTCTGAATGAGAGTTAGATGGTCTAGGGTGTTGAAGGCAGCACTTAGATCGAGAAGGATAGCGGCTGCAGATCCTCCCCTGTCCAGGAGTTTCCTTAGTTCCTTGACCACTGCTAATAGTGCACATTCAGTGCTGTCTTGTCGTCAGAACCCCATTTGAGTGGAATGCAAAACCGCCATTGATTCCAGAAAGGCTGAGAGATTTCTGTTAACAAATATTCTAAAATATTTGCAACTCCAGGGTAACAGAGAAATAGGCCTGTAGTTGCTGAAAGAAAGTGGGCCAAAATTGGTCTACTATTGCAAGCTTCCAGTGGTGCTGGACCTGCCTGCTAGAGAGAGAGATGTTTAACAGCCCTGTCAGCAATAGAGCAATGCAATTAGACCCTGCTTAATGCTAAAAATGGTTCTACACATATTCCCTTCACAGAAAACAACAAAGCTCTAATAGCATGTTTCTCCATAACCACATTTTGGGTAGAAATAGGAATTTCACCAGATTACAAGACATGTGGTAAAACTACACCTTCTTGTTTATGCATCAACATGTTTGACTGAGAAAAGTAAAATGTAGAGGACAGTATCAGAAAAAAGTACACTTACACATGGAAGAATATTGCAAAAGTTGTTTTCCTACTTCCAAGGGTTAAATACCATTAAAGGTGGTGAAAGCCCCAGACAGCAATCTGAACTGCAGGGGTCCTCTATAACATTCCAGATATCCTTTGTAAATGGTCAGACTTTTTGATGTAGAGGAGAGGAGAAAGAGGGTCCCTTCGAGGCATAGTGTGGTGCACCTTCTTTTCTCCTGCCCCATTGTTCACTGAAAGGACTACTCCCTGCAGGTAAAGAAAATAGTTAAATAGAACAGCCTCTCTCTCTTTGTGCCCTTGTTTTGGGTCTGTTCTGACAGTAGACTCACAGCTACATTCTACCTTCCAGCTCTGCTGGCACCTCAAAGTAAAGACTATGGCTGGACTAGTATGATTAGAAAAAGCAAAAGCACAAAAACTGCCCAAAACCAGTCACAACTGACTGCTGGGATGCACAAATGCTGACGCAACTTTGGTATGAAGATAGTATAGAAACCTCCAGCCACGATGCCGAGACTTCACTACAAGTATCCAGAGGTTTCACACCAGTGGCGCTCGAGAAGCTCTTCTGTGCTCCAGATTTTGAGTATTGACCATCAACTCTCATACCAGGCTCAGGACTAGAAATATGAGGAGCTCTGCAAGCCTGCAAGGAGGGGATGCCTTGATCATACTTTCTAGGAGGGAATTCACTGTCACTCTGGAGAGGCATTAGGGGTGGTCTTGCATGAGGAAGACACTGGCCAGAAGAAGGACTGTGAAGGAGCTGAGGCAGGATGAACTGAAGCCACCTTGCTGTGAAACCAGGAAAAACCTGCATTGCGCTGCCCGAGAAAGGCCTCAATGCTCACAGATGTTCTAGAAATGTGACTTGAAGTCTGTGCGCAAATGTTTATGGGTGCCATTGAATGCTATGGATCTTCAAGAGTTCTGCTCCAAGCACGTAGAACTACGAGAAGGCTCATAACTGCTTTCCACCAGTTTCCAAGGAAGAACCAGAGTATCCTACGAGGTACTGTGCTGAGGAGAAAAACATCCACCTCTGTTGGAGGAGACTTTGTCCAACAATGCATGCTCATCACTGCAACCCTGAATGGGCTCCTAGCTGCTTGGGTGGTGGGTTTATGATTGGTTCTGAGGAAGAACTCTGGGAGCAAGACCCGCTGGTAGTCCTTTTCTTATATAGTTTTGTGGCTGCCTATGCTCAGCCAAATAAAGTGAGCTGTGTGAAATGAGCTGTGACCATGTCAGCAGGGCTTGGGAATAGATACCACAATTTTCACTCAGTGGACTGTGCTTAGCACACTCCACACCTGGGGTGATGCTGCTCCCACTGACCAGCGAACAACTGCAAGGACTGCCTGCCTGGACTGATGTGTTCTGTGCATTTCTGCTTCTGTACCCATATTGCATTTCATATTTTAATGCCTATGAGTGCACATTTTTCAAATATAAGTGCATGCTTCATCTAGCATTAATTGCTCGTGTACAGCATGTAACATTTTGCTTTATTATAGATTGATTTTGCATCAATAATCCATATGTACGAATTAATTTGATTTATAATATGTAGTATTTTAGTAAATATCAACAGAAGTCATGTGATCATTTTTGCATTTTACATCAACCATAATGAGGTCTGGTCTTTTTAAAATAATCAGAAAAGGATATTTAAGTCTAGCACAGACATATATATTTACAAGAGTCATCTTCAGCTTTTTGTGGGAGATTCGAGCACGCGGTGTGTTGCAAAACATCCTCTGTGAAGGCCATTGGAGCCGGACCCTTATCTGCACATTCCTCGGCTTAAAAAATGCCACAACATGCACATGGAGGGACCTTCTAAAAGTACTGAAGCTAACTGGATGCAATTCTATTATTCAGCTACAATATGTGGGTTAGGGGCCACGTAATAAACCCAAATGGATACTGTGCTGCCAGTAATGTTTATTGAAGAGCTAGAAGGAAGGAGCTGGTTACCAAAGTCTGGTTTCATCATGTAATGTGTAAATTTAATAATCCCGGGTGGTAAACTCCGCTCTGCTCGTGGAGTTTGCTGGGTTTTCCGCACTCCACACTCCGCGGAGCACGCGTAGTTCCGAAAAACTACACGGTGCAGACTATTTTTCCTCACTCACCCTCCCCAATATCAAGTTGGTGAGCAAGGAAAATCCACCTCCCAGCTGGATTTTTCCTTGCTCACGCTCCCCAACGTCAAGTTGGCGAGGGCGAGAGAGAAAAATCCACCTCCTGGCGAGATTTCTCAACACGGGCGATCGGATTTCTCAATGCGGGCGGTCGCGGGTGGTCGCGACCGCTCGCGTTGAGAAACCTTGTGTTCGCATTGAGAAAGTTGCCGCTCAAGTAGAGAATCTACTCGAGCGGCAGAAAAGAAGCAGCACCCTCTTGCGCTGCGCATGGGGCCATTCGCGTTGTTTTTCCAGCGCATTTTAATGGGGAGTGCAGTTGACTCTTTGTTACACGTTACGGGGTAGAGATGGTAGATAGTTCACACCATTATTTGTTACACCTTTCTCATTTATGGGTTAAATTCTCACACTTTTTTGAGTTAGGTCACATTTACTTTTTCTTGTCATGAAAGTGCCGATGATGACAAAGTGAGTACCTGCCAGCAGCTCTGTGGTGGTTGCTTACGTGAGGCACTTTCTGACCCACCTCACATTTTTTCACATTTTTTATGACCAATGTACCAGTATCATCCTCAATCTTTAGGATTATTGGGGTACGTTTGTGGTTGAATGTTTTATTCGAAATAATTGCACACACATGGGAGGTATGACTAAATAATATAAGCATAGCTGTACCCAGGAGGTGTATTTGGTACCCAATGGATTAAGAATACATAAGTTTTTTGTGTGTCAGCCGCAACCAGGCCTTTTGTTGAGTAATCACTGTACACTAGTCTGTGTCCAAAATTTGCAAGAAGTCCAGTGATACAACCTTTTATAATTAACAAGTAAGCATTTGTTCATATTGATCCAATGGGTAGGCTTTGACGCATTCATTCTGGTTGTCTCCAAACTCTGGTGCTGTCCTATTTGATCATGTAAAGCACATGTTAATCTTATCCTCTTGTCCCTGGGAACCAGTTGCTATTGCTGTTTATATTTGCTGAGTTTTCATTCTATAATCCCACATCACCTCTCTGAATAAGCTTTGGATTTTTAGACTTCGGTACCCTGAAGGTCAAGTGCTATAGGGGTGTGTGTGCTTAGTGGTTAATATTGGGCTTAATAGTAAGCATAAGTGTCAGGACTCCAGTGGAATAAGGTTCTGTTTGTCCTTATCAGAGTCCAGTAACCCCTGGCTTCCCTGGGACTCCCTAAAATGTCCCAATCTCATAAATATGCATGTACAGGAATTGCATTATTTGGGGCCTGATTGGCTTGCTTTGTAGATGCGCAGGCAAAGGCAAATATAAACTGGAAAGTTAGCAACCATCCCAAAGGTTGAAAAACAAGGCAGACATTTTTTTATGCATATCTTCTGGTGTTGAGCGTACATACAACTGGTATTCGACTACATGCACTCTGACAGCCTATGTTTATGCCTTGTTGTAAAAGGCTTGAATCACTTTTTCAATTCAGAGCTTTACCCTGAAACCTTTACCCAGTTGTTATATAGTTGTGCCAATATTACTTGTTCAGAGCTACTTTGAACCTAAAAGGAGGGGAGGGACGCATAGCACAGACTTAAACACAGTAAATAGAAGCCCTATATGTAGGGCCCATAAGAATTCTTAAGTGGGGAGTTCCAACATTAAGGTACCAAGAAATAACGGGGCTCTGACTCCCATGATTGTCACTTCTGAGCTAGAATGGTGGAGATTATCTGAGATAGCTTGATTTATTTTCAACTTCATAGATAAAATATGTACAATCTTGACATGCGCCAGTACTTTTCTTGCTGTTAATGGGGTTAAGTAACAGATAACACATTCGGAAGTAAAAACATCGAAATAATCCCCAATCAAACCCAATTTTTCTATACAATTCATTTTTTAGAAATAGGTTGTTATCGATTAATCTTAGGAGGTGATCTTAACTCTCATTGGTTTCACCTTACTTTGATAGCCCTCTTCTTATAAATATATATTCATCTTTAGCAATAGTGATGAATGGAATACCTGTGAGCCTTGACCACCCTTCTTAAACGGATGACAGCTATTCTCTCTTTGATTTAAGACCTATGGGTAGAAGGAGTTATGAGGTCTGGTTGGATATTATCCACCTGCATCCCTAGAAGGGAAGAATTATAAGGAAGAAATATTGGCTGCTTATTGTTACATCTGAAGATGTAGATGCTACCAGGTAATATGCATCTATGGACAAGGAATGTTTCCTGCTGTTGTCTGTATCTGACTCTACATGCATTTATATATCTTTTTTAACTCTTCAACTTTTCAAATTGCTGATATCACCATCTCTCTAAGTATGTCTTAATGGCCTTGACAGACATGATTAAACATGAAAACGCTTAGCAATGTATAAACGTTGGTGCATATTCTTGTTCCAGTTTTAAAAACTATTTATTTAAGTATAATATATATATTACACCTTAACAACATTTAGAAGTAGAAAAGGTAAAGGGGAAGGGGAAAAGAAGAGTCCATTGTAGGTGCTTAAACAGTCACTATTTATAGTAGATACTATTTATAGCACATAATAAAATATGTTAATACTAAATCTAATAGAAATAATACATGACAATGTAAAACTTATTCAGAGTGAATTAATGATAATAAACATGTTAATTATATAGATAGTACTAAAAAAGTGAAAATAAAAGACAAGAAGGCTTGACAATTTCGTCAATATAATTTAGGAATTTGTACAGAATTGTCTAGAAAACCTGGAGATCACTTAGACTCTCTCTTAACAGCAAGACAGTAGATACATATACTCTATGTAATCTCTGGTTGTAACATTTAGGGGGCGATTACAATGCCGGGCGGAATTGCTTACGCCCGACACGTCACGTAAACGGGACTGACCAACCTCCGGTCGGTGGTCCAGCCCGCCTCTTTAGGATGCATCCGAACACTGTTTGGTCCCATTCTGACATTTTCCTATGGGAGCATGCATTACAGCCGTAAACCGGCCATAATACATGCTCCCATAAGGAAGGTGCCTGTCATGGGATGCAGGGATCAACAGAGGGGCACCATAGGTGCCCCCTCGGCCCCCAACTGGAGGCCGCACACACAAGGTGGCCCTGCTGGGGCCCCCAAACACGCTTTCCAACATGGTTTCCATGTCAGACAGGCCGGCATGGAAACCATGCGAGAAACTGTGCATCGTATTCCCAAGGGTGAAAAGCCCCGCCCTTTGGGATTACGAGCCGGTTGAGACTGGCCAACGGGCTCCTCGAGCCCGTCGGAAGCCGGCTGGAATGATCGGCCGGTTTCAATTCCGACCGGCTGATACATAATCAGCCAGTCGGAATTGAAACCAACGATGGGGGTCAGAAAGCCTCCCACCGAAGGTCGGAGGCTTTCTGACCTCCATCGTAATAGGCCCCTTAGTGTACCACCATGGTTGAAAAGATATCTGATTGAGGTCTTTCCAATTTTTTGTAACCTGCTGAAAGGCAATTGCTAATAAAAGATTGATTATATTAACATTCAGGAAAACATCTTTCGAGTCATCTAATTTTACAAACGTGAAGGGAATAATAGAATGAAAAATAGAGTTAATTTGATTCAGAACCTTTTGTCAGAAATCTTGAACAAAATAACATGAAAAAGCATACATTTTAAAGCTGCAGATTGGGCATTATGAAACCAGCTAATATAAGGAACATCAGAATTTATTCTGTTCAAAGCTGAAGGAGATATTAAAAGTCTGTTACATACAAAAAATAGAGTTGGAGTAGTATTTGTAGCACATGAGGATTTCCTAATCTTAAGCCATAGTTTGAGCCATAAGGTTATTGAGCAGGTTACACTAAAAACTTGCTCACATTTCAATCCAGCCTCTAATATTTGTCTATCAGTATCTGATATTTTTTTAAGTTTATATATGATAGATGCTTTTGAGTTCATTTTCAATATAGCTTCTATGTTTGTATTGAAAATATAGTCGCTATTACTGCGTACAGGAAGTAAATTAAACTTTTTTATATGAATTTGGAAGATTAAATTTGCATCTTGCTTGTGAGAAGGAAATTAAACTACCTCCAGAAAATAATTGATTAATTCAAATTAATCCCCTGCGTCTCCAGGATTTCCAGTAGATTGAGTCACTATTCGAAATGAGCAGGTATTAAGGGTTCTCATAAAATACGCATATTTTTAAAGACATAGACTGTCTTACTTGCATACATGAAAAACATTCTTTGAAGGAGAAAGGGTGAATTAAACTCTTCTGTAGTTCTATCCATAAGTGACAAAAAAAATTAGATTCCAATATTTAGTGTGCAGACTGTTTCAACAAAGAGGCTTTATGACAATTATACAAATATGGAAAATCAACACCACTGCCCTTGTTTTTCTTTAACTTTAATAAAGACATACAAGTTTCATATTATCCCAAAGAAAAGAGAAACATCTAAAATGTATTCTCTTAAAAAATTGGAGGGAATATTAATGAGCAGTGTGGATGTTATATGTTATATTAGGAACTAACATAATATTAAGAGAGTCTAAACAACCTCATCAAGAAAGCTGTAAAGGATTGCATCTGTTGGTAAGAGACATTATTTGATCAATGCATTTTTCCACATTTAGTGTAACAGTATTTTATATTGAAGATGTACTTAAGTATTTAATCATATAGGTATTCAAAACAAAATTAGTATTGATAAAATCATACTTAAAACATTATTTTTGAGAGGTAGAATTTCCCGCTTATCAGGGTTTAATTTATAAATAGATATAGAGGAGAAAGATTGAACTTCAATGAAAAACTGAGGTTTTGATAAAAATAGAAGTACATCATCTGCCTATACTGATGTTTTAATATGTTTATCATCATAGTCTAATTTTTTGTATTCTGGACAAGATGGACTATAATGCTAAATTAAATAGGAAAGGGGATACCCTTGTCTAACACTGCTGCCTAATTTTAATCGAGTAGAAGAAAAACCATTATCAATGGTCGCAGCTTAAGGAGGGAAATTACATTTATAATTTTGGTACCAAAGCCAAACCATATGAGTGTTTGAAAAATAAAAGGGCAGATGACTCAATCAAAAGCCTTTTGAGCATGTAGAGCAATTACTGCAAGATGATATTTGTGCTTTCTTGATCTATTTAGGATGTTAAAGAATAATCTTGTATTTTCTAGAATGTAACTTTCTTTGATAAAATCAGATTGTTCTTATCCCAATAGTATTGGTAAAAAGTGTAGAGCTAGAGCTTTTGAATTTTTTTTATAATCTATATTGACTGAGGAGCTTGTTTGATCACCGGGGGACGACGGGCTGGTGTTGTTAATTGAGGAAGTGTATTTGGAACCGGCTATGAGACCTGTGGCAGAAGTGAAGACCTGCAGTAGTGACAGTCTTCTCCTATGCCCTGCCTTTGTTGATGGGAGATATTTTTTTTACGCTGGGTGTGCTGCACAGTGTGTCCACTCCCTGGGAGTCCCCGCTTGTACTGCCCTAGGTATACCGCATTATTGCCAACTTCCGTCATCCTCTTGCTGACTGATGCTGGCTATGCATGAGAATGAGCTACAACAGAGCTAAAACTGCATAGCCTCATGGCCTTACACGCTCTCAGTCTACCCCATCGGAATAATCCACTATGATGGCACCTGAGGGCTGTATACCCCATACAATGGCCAACCCTCCATTGGACAAACTTGATGCCATATTGCAAGAGATACAGCACACTAGAATGGCCATTGAACAATTACTCGGTGCAATTACTACTGATCTCAGTCTTCTCAAAGACAATCATCTTAAATTAGTTGACAGGATCAAGTCTAATGAAACAGCCCTGCCCTCACTGACACCCTGGCTGACAGAGTAGACCTCTACTGTTGCCCAGCACCATAAGCAGGTTGCCACTCTTCAGGAGCGGGTGGAAGACTCCAAGGGGCATGAATGGCAGAATAATTTTTGAATTATTGGTTTGTCGGATGGGGTGGAGGACCCCAATGCCACCCAGTATGTGGAGGATTGGCTGCGGAAAGCGGTGGTACCGACAGACCTGTCGGAGCTGTTCACTGTTGAGAGGGCGCACCAAGTCTCCTCAAGCTATCTGTCCCCATTCATGGCCCATATACTAAACTTCAAGGACCAAGATGCGATCCTCTGGTGCGCCAGTAGAATGCACCTATCACAATGGACAAAGTGCAGATATCACTGTTCCCAGACTACACGTTCGCAGTTCAGCGGCAGCATTCCTCCTATCATGCAGTCAAGCGACAGTTGAGCACAGTGGGTCTGACAAATGCTCTCATATTCCTTGCCAAACTTAAGGTGCTCCATAATCAGGGTGCCCTCTTCTTAGATACGGTGGAGGTTGCCTGGGATTGGGTGGAACAGCAATTTCCCACTTCCCGCACACCTGAGGACCTTGAGCAGCCAGCGCCTAAAGCTCAGTGCCCTCCCTGGAAACGCCGTCATGGTCCTGGCCTCCGTGCACTCTACGGTGTGGCGCCCTCACCACAGCAGGTCCTGGGGGCCCGGAAGGCTGCACGTGTCTCAGCGACTTCTCTTTCTCTTTGGGACCAGTGTCCACAGATCAATTCCAGTTCATCAATTGGCAGCGGCTCAGATTCCGACTCCTACTGAAGAAGTCCTTTGAGGACTACAGTGAATACTGGTGCAAGGGTGGGTCACAGGCTGGAATCTTCGCCACCGGGCCGGAATCTCCGGCCCGAGAGCGGACATAAAGTTAGTTGTGGTAAGTGTATTCTGTGAATACCAAAAATACTAACTTTACGTTTTTGACGTAAGTTAGTTCTGTGAATTAGGCCCTCTGTTCCTATCATTGGTACTGTTGTGCACTGGGAGAGGTGTGGATTTCTCAATTCAAGTGTATCCTACAATGCTGGATCTTGAAAGTAAATATATAGTGATAACTTGGAACATCAGGAGCATGGGATTGGTACAGAAGAGGTATAGAATACTACTGCAACACACTGTCGCAAGGCACACATAGGTTATATTTCAAGAGACCCATCTTACTACCCCTGAAGCCCTTAAACTGATCAAAAAATGGAGGGATCAGCTAGTTCATACCTCTTATTCTGTCTTCGCATGGGGAGTGGTAATCTGGTTTCATTCAGGGGTCCCCTTCACAGCTTTGGACACTATAATTGATGTATATGGCTGTTATGTTCTTGTCAAGAGTACCTTAGATGGGACACCGAAAGTACTTGGCCTAATTCGGAGCAGGGTGTTTTTCTGGCACACTTGTCTACGGTCCTTACAGATTGGGTACATTATCTCTGGGTAATAGGAGGGGAATAATCGTAATATTGGCATGCGTGAATGTTCATTCCATTTGCCCCCACACAAATTACACACTTGCCTTGATGGAGTCCTCTGCACCATGTCTCTCCAAACAAATATAACTCACGCGACATACCTAGGTAACATGCTATCAGGTCATACCCCTGTAGAGCTTACAGGATCATGGGGTCGGGTTCCGGCTCCTGTACCCACTTGGCGAATGCAACCCCAGAATTAGAGGATGCGGTATTTAGGGATGTCATGGCCAACACGATCGATACTTACTTTGGTGAAGATACTAACACTGCTTTCTCATCATTAGTGGAATGGGAGTCCTTTATAGTAGTGGTGCGTGGAGAATCCATTAACAGGTGGTGGGGGCCCACAAAACATTCCTCTGAGACCTCACAAGCATTGAGAACAGTCTAGGCCAGCTGGAAAACTCTGCAGTAGAGAATGAGAAATGTGTGGCGTGGCTACAGGAAGATAGGATTACTTTTCCAGAGCCCCTGGAGAGTACACGCGTTATTGATTATAGGACCTTTTTGCAGAGGACCCACACTGAAGATGATAAATCTGGCGCCTTGCTAGCGCGCATGATATGACCCCTGCCTGCATCCATACCTATCCTATCAATTCTCACGCCTCAACACGCTAATGTAAACACTCAGATAGATATTAACATGGCGTTTTGTGATTTTTATACCAGCTTTTACAGTGCTGCACCCCCGGTAGACCCCACCGGTTTACACTAATTTCTTGAGCAGTTGCACCTGCCTAGTGTGCCGGCCATGGATAGAGAGGCTCTGGCCGCTCCCTTTACTCCAGGTGAGATTCGGTATGCCATTGATTATCTCGCCTGTAATAAAATGCTGGGATTGGATAGCCTCCCTATTGAACTTTCTGCCACCTTTGCTAAACGCAGTTGGAGTGGCTTTAAAAGACCTATCTGGAAGAGGGAATGCTGCCCCCACCACTTGACAAGGGTTGGTCACCTCTCTTTTAAAGCCAGGTAGGCTATCAGATGATATGTCCACTTACAGACCCTTATCCCTGCTCAACACTGAATATAAAATGTTGAGCAAGGTGCTGATGCGCCAGTTACTCCCCCTGCTCCCACAGTTGATACACGCTAATCAATGAGGTTTTGTTCCACATCATAACACTTCACTCAATATACACCATTTCTATTCGATCATGGAGGTAGCCTGTGGTCAATGCCCATTGGCCGGCTGCCTATCATTAGACCTACGGCAGGCTTTTGACACAATAAGCTGGGATTTCATATTTGCTGCCCTAACCCCTTTTGGTATTCACCCCACATACCTGTGTTGGGTGAAATTGATCTACACTCAACCCATTGCCCAGGCTAGAACAGGGCCTCATATTTCCTCTCCATATTCGGTATTCCATGACATTGGGCAGGGGTGTTCGGTTTCCCCACTGCTCTTTGTTCTAGCGCTGGACCCTCTGGCATAGCGGCTAAGGTAGGATGTGAAGAGGTAGGGGATTTCCCAAGGTCCCATGATGCATGCTGTGTCGCTGTATGCCAACGATATGGTTTTATATGTATGGGATCTACGTGTGGATTTAGCTGGAATCTCTAGGTTGCTTTCCTCGTTTGGCACCCTATCCGGCCTCCGACTGAACTTTGATAAATCATATACCTTTTATTTTGCAAACACTTATGGTGAGCCTACCGTGCCTTTTGGAGAAGTTAATGTTCAGATGGCGCCCCGTACATTTTGCTATTTAAGCATCCAAATATATTGAGAAGTCGAGAATTTGCTAGATGGGAATCTCTTAAAAACGATCAAGTCCATCAAAACTCACATTGGCTTTTGGGTTACTTTACCATTGTCAGTGGCAGGTCGCTTGGCTCTCACTGAGATGGTCATGTTGCCCCGATTGCCATATAACTTTATCAATTTGCCGGTGCTCATGCTGGACCAGGTTTTCAAATTGCTGAATACACTATTAATCGAGCTGGTTTGGGACGCTGGTTGGAGTGGGGTTAACTTGACCAAAATACAGCTTCCCCCTGATATGGGTGGGATGGGTACCCCGGATTTCAAAGCCTACTGCTTGGCAGGGCAGCTGCAGTGGTTATCATATTGGCTGGCAGGTCATAATCTGACCGAAATTGAATATATGAATTATATGTTTACTTGGGGGAAACTACACCATCTGAACTGCCCCGGTTCCCACCAGCCTGAGCCTTGTCCTCTTCTACTGCGCATGCTCTTGCCTACTGGAAGGTGGCCATGCTATATACTAACCCATGCGTACATTATGCCCAGAACATACCATTGTGTAGTCTTTTAATGTCCTCGGGTACCTTGACAGCTAGGAGACTGCGGCCCTGGAAGCAGGGTGAAGTAGCAATGGTTGGTGCGCTCTTTGAAGACAACACTCTCATGGCTCATCAAGATTTTGCCCAGACTCATGGTTTGCGGGAAACAGTACTTTTAACACATGCTACTATTATTCGTTATATTCACCAATATTGGGCGCCATGCTGTTTTGAACCAGATACCCACAAATTCATACCGGCGATGCATGTTATGGGTCACGGCTGCCATTTGATTAGTTGGTTGTACCAAGCACTGCGTGCCCACCTGGCAGTTTCCTGAGCTCTCTTGCAGGCCAAGTGGAAGGAAGGCCTTTCACAAGGTCTCCATGATAAGAATTGAGCTTGCTGATCCATGCACATAAGGCTCTGCATACATTAACCACTGCCTGAACTTCCAGCGACCGTCGAGAAGACATCTCCCTTTCACTTGCCCATACTCCCTGCATCTACAGAAGCAGAAGTGGAGGGTGCTCCTTCTCCCACATTGCAGCAAAGACCTGGAACAGCCTCCCCACGCACCTCTGTACCATCACGTCACTTCCGGAATTCCAAATGGCCCTCAAGACCTGGCTGTTCAAATAAGCCTCCATGACCTGCAAGCGCCCGGATACCCTATTGGGTGATTAGCCGCGCTTTATAAATCCTGACTGATTGATTGATATAGAGAGTCCATCCAGGAGGAACATAGAAGCAACCCACAGGCATGCCCAGGATAAAGGTAGCTATAGTAAATGCTTTTAAGAGTCCATCAAGAGTGAGACAGATAGGGATATCCATAGTAAATATTTCTGAGAGTCCATAGATAGTTGGACAGATAGAGGCAGCCATGTTTTTGAGAGTCTATCAAGATTTAGACAGAAGCAACCCAAAGACATCCAATTGTTACCAGCACCCAAGCCCGGAGGCCATTACTGGTCACACAGAACCACAAACAAAAGAAACCTAGAAAATTTGCAAAGGAAGGAGAGGAATTAGATACAGCAAATTGCAAATTGATGAGGAAATAGACTAATGCCCAGCTCTTGTGGGTTGTATGATGAAATATCAATCACAAAAATCTTGAGGTTCAAAATACTGTTGACAAAATATCGACAGCGAAAATATTGGCTTCTCATACAAACAATTTAAAGTACAAGAATATTGTCTACAAAAATATTATAGACCAAAATATCAACCTAGCATTGGTAAGTAAATTTATTTCAATGCAAATAAGATTCTTGTAGTTTAAAAAAAAAGTAAAATCATTGTTTAAATGTAGGGTATTTAAAAAGTCAACAAAACCTAAAAAAGATATAAACAAAGATATATTACCTTTTAAAAAACTGCAATACTTAAAAATACATGTAACTTTAAAATAAATTTATCAATATAATAATTTGTAAATGAAAATCAGGACCGGGAAATAAAGAAAATGGCAGCCGGGCCGCATTCATTATTTATAGGCCCCAGGGAGCATCCCCCGGGCCTTATTGAATAAGTGGGGGAGCAATGTGGCCCCCTCCCAGAGCTGTTAAAGGACCCAGGGAGCCCATCCCCCAGGTCTGAATCCATGAAAAAAGGGGAAGGGGCCATTAAAGGCCACGGGGAGCCCTGCCCCGGGGCAGAAGTTTTTTTAAAAGGGCGGGGGACTGCATTGCCCCCCTCCTTGAGCCTCTAAAGGCCCAGGGTGCCCCATCCCCCGGGGCTGCTAAACAACTTAAAAGGGAGAGGGGCTATGCAGTCCCTTCCCTAAGCTATTAATGGCCCCAGGGACCCCATCCCCCGGGCCGGCTCACTAGCTATGTCCCAGGGAGCCCACATAGCTGGCTTAGTTCATTCCATAACCTTAAGGACAGTGTCACTTACCATCTGGGGTCCCTTAGGGCTCTACTTTGAGCCCAACACTCTTCAATGTTTACGTAAAGCCCCTTGCGGATACTGTAGAAGCATGTGGCCTCACCATTTTGTCTTATGCAGACGATACTCAGATCGTTGTCTCCCTGTCTTCCCAGGAGAAGCATACTGCAGAGGCTCTGAACAGCTGCCTCAAACAAGTCTCAACTTGGATGAATACTAAGGGGCCGATTCCGATCTCGGTCGGAGGCGCACCCAATACCATTCGGTCGGGAAAAAAGCCATGCGAAAGCCAGTTTCCCGACCGATCCGTACAGCACACCGAACGAGCAAGTACGATGCGCACAACAGCAAAAATTCCGGCCGAGCCGTACTCACCCAAACCAGGTCCTGTTCTCCGACCGAGGCGAATCCGGAAACGCCGAATCGAGTCGCACGGAAGGGAAAATGCAGCCCCGTCCGGCCGGACAAGTACGATGCGCTTCCCGTACGCGCCGAACCCGCCGCTACGCACGGCACGTCAAAGCATCCGGGAGAGGCGCACATAAGCTCCAAATCGCGCCACAACACGATCCACGGCTACGAGACGAACACGGCACCGACGAGGACGACGCGAAGCGACGAGGACGAAGCGAAGCGACGAGGACGACGCGAAGCAACGAGAAGGACGAACGACACGAACCAACCATGAATCCCTTCGTCCCGATCATACCAATATTCTACATCTACTACCGGAACAGGCACAGACGCGTACGGCGCAGAAGGTAAGTCAGACACCAACCACAAAACACATACAACACGTACACGACACATCACACACATACACGGGGAATCTGAATATACTTACACCAGCAACAGCAGCACCATAGGGGCGGGATGCCCATCACCAATGCCACATATGCACACAGGGGCCTGAATGCGCGCCACCACCCCAACCCAGAGGGGGCTGGATGCCTACCACTACTACCACCCTTAGCCAGGGGGCAGGATGCCTACCACTACTACCACCCTTAGCCAGGGGGCAGGATGCCCACCACTACTACCACCCTCACCCACGGGGGCAGGATGCCTACCACTACTACCACCCTCACCCAGGGGGGCAGGATGCCTACCACTACTACCACCCTTAGCCAGGGGGCAGGATGCCCACCACTACTACCACCCTCACCCACGGGGGGCAGGATGCCTACCACTACTACCACCCTTAGCCAGGGGGCAGGATGCCCACCACTACTACCACCCTTAGCCAGGGGGCAGGATGCCCACCACTACTACCACCCTTAGCCAGGGGGCAGGATGCCCACCACTACTACCACCCTTAGCCAGGGGGCAGGATGCCCACCACTACTACCACCCTCACCCACGGGGGCAGGATGCCTACCACTACTACCACCCTCACCCAGGGGGCAGGATGCCTACCACTACTACCACCCTTAGCCAGGGGGCTGAATGCCTACCACTACTACCACCCTTAGCCAGGGGGCTGGATGCCTACCACTACTACCACCCTCACCCAGGGGGCAGGATGCCTACCACTACTACCACCCTTAGCCAGGGGGCAGGATGCCCACCACTACTACCACCCTCACCCACGGGGGCAGGATGCCTACCACTACTACCACCCTTAGCCAGGGGGCAGGATGCCCACCACTACTACCACCCTTAGCCAGGGGGCAGGATGCCCACCACTACTACCACCCTCACCCACGGGGGCAGGATGCCTACCACTACTACCACCCTTAGCCAGGGGGCAGGATGCCCACCACTACTACCACCCTTAGCCAGGGGGCAGGATGCCCACCACTACTACCACCCTCACCCACGGGGGCAGGATGCCTACCACTACTACCACCCTCACCCAGGGGGCAGGATGCCTACCACTACTACCACCCTTAGCCAGGGGGGCTGAATGCCTACCACTACTACCACCCTTAGCCAGGGGGCTGGATGCCTACCACTACTACCACCCTCACCCAGGGGGGCAGGATGCCTACCACTACTACCACCCTTAGCCAGGGGGCAGGATGCCCACCACTACTACCACCCTCACCCACGGGGGCAGGATGCCTACCACTACTACCACCCTTAGCCAGGGGGCAGGATGCCCACCACTACTACCACCCTTAGCCAGGGGGCAGGATGCCCACCACTACTACCACCCTCACCCACGGGGGCAGGATGCCTACCACTACTACCACCCTTAGCCAGGGGGCAGGATGCCCACCACTACTACCACCCTTAGCCAGGGGGCAGGATGCCCACCACTACTACCACCCTCACCCACGGGGGCAGGATGCCTACCACTACTACCACCCTTAGCCAGGGGGCAGGATGCCCACCACTACTACCACCCTTAGCCAGGGGGGGCAGGATGCCTACCACTACTACCACCCTTAGCCAGGGGGCAGGATGCCCACCACTACTACCACCCTCACCCACGGGGGCAGGATGCCTACCACTACTACCACCCTTAGCCAGGGTGGCAGGATGCCTACCACTACTACCACCCTTAGCCAGGGGGCAGGATGCCTACCACTACTACCACCCTTAGCCAGGGGGCAGGATGCCCACCACTACTACCACCCTCACCCACGGGGGGCAGGATGCCTACCACTACTACCACCCTCACCCAGGGGGGCTGAATGCCTACCACTACTACCACCTTTAGCCAGGGGGCTGGATGCCTACCACTACTACCACCCTCACCCAGGGGGCAGGATGCCTACCACTACTACCACCCTTAGCCAGGGGGCAGGATGCCCACCACTACTACCACCCTCACCCACGGGGGGCAGGATGCCTACCACTACTACCACCCTTAGCCAGGGGGCAGGATGCCCACCACTACTACCACCCTCACCCACGGGGGCAGGATGCCTACCACTACTACCACCCTTAGCCAGGGGGCAGGATGCCCACCACTACTACCACCCTCACCCACGGGGGCAGGATGCCTACCACTACTACCACCCTTAGCCAGGGGGCAGGATGCCCACCACTACTACCACCCTCACCCACGGGGGGCAGGATGCCTACCACTACTACCACCCTCACCCAGGGGGCAGGATGCCTACCACTACTACCACCCTTAGCCAGGGGGCAGGATGCCCACCACTACTACCACCCTCACCCACGGGGGCAGGATGCCTACCACTACTACCACCCTTAGCCAGGGGGCAGGATGCCCACCAATACTACCACCCTCACCCACGGGGGCAGGATGCCTACCACTACTACCACCCTCACCCACGGGGGGCAGGATGCCTACCACTACTACCACCCTCACCCAGGGGGGGCAGGATGCCTACCACTACTACCACCCTTAGCCAGGGGGGGCTGAATGCCTACCACTACTACCACCTTTAGCCAGGGGGGGCTGGATGCCTACCACTACTACCACCCTCACCCAGGGGGGGCAGGATGCCTACCACTACTACCACCCTTAGCCAGGTGGGCAGGATGCCCACCACTACTACCACCCTCACCCACGGGGGCAGGATGCCTACCACTACTACCACCCTCACCCACGGGGGGCAGGATGCCTACCACTACTACCACCCTCACCCACGGGGGGCAGGATGCCGACCACTACTACCACCCTTAGCCAGGGGGGCTGAATGCCTACCACTACTACCACCTTTAGCCAGGGGGGCTGGATGCCTACCACTACTACCACCCTCACCCAGGGGGCAGGATGCCTACCACTACTACCACCCTTAGCCAGGGGGCAGGATGCCCACCACTACTACCACCCTCACCCACGGGGGCAGTATGCCTACCACTACTACCACCCTTAGCCAGGGGGCAGGATGCCCACCACTACTACCACCCTTAGCCAGGGGGCAGGATGCCCACCACTACTACCACCCTCACCCACGGGGGCAGGATGCCTACCACTACTACCACCCTTAGCCAGGGGGCTGGATGCCTACCACTACTACCACCCCCACTCATAGGATGGACAATGCATGACACAACAAGCACACCACAACCTAGGGAATGCAAGATTAAGACATCCCCCCACCACCATGACAAGCGTGTGTAGGCTGTGTCAAATGCCTACAACACCGAACATGACTTTCAACATACAATGTGACCCCTAGCACATGTGCCACACATATATGTGTGTGGCACCCACAATGCAAGCAGCCCATGACCATTGGGCAATGGGGCCTAAACCCCCATCATCACAGTGACCAAAAGGTAAGTGTGGGGTCCATAGC
>CAWUFW010026944.1:0-29875 GCA_963921515.1 Calotriton arnoldi
CATACAAGGTATTAGTGGCCACGTTGCTTAAATGCGCAATCTCCCAGATTTACAGGACGTTATTAGTTAACACAGAGAGACAATTGACAAATCTCAGGGAGAGATGGGAAACTGATCTCGGGGTGCTTGAAGATGATAAGTGGTCCGAGTCCTGTAAATATCCACAAGAGCCTGCAATCCGCTCAGGTTTCTGCCTAGTAAACTAAAAAGCTTACAAAGAGATAATTTTACCAGAACTACATTATATCAAATTTGCTGGATTTCCAATAATAGATACATGCGAGGCTTTGCCCAGAGGGAGACCCAAAACCACAAGTTATGGAAGTGTCCTAGGATACAGTCATTTTTGGAAGGAGTGGAGAGGCATTTGTCTGGGGCACTGGACACAGCAATAAAGATTGCACCTCAGGTGGAGCTACTGGGGGTATGGCATGATCAAACCTTCCCAAATACAGTCTCCTATTGTGCAATACAGAATTGATGCTGGCAAAGTGGGACATGTTCAGATTGTGGGGTTATGGGGCTCTGCTGGGGTTGGGCGGGTGGTCCCAGAACCTGGCTTGGTGCATGCAGGCCGAACAATCAGTTTATAAAGCTAGAGGGTGTCCTCGGATATTCAATAAGATTTGGGAGCAATGACTAGAATTACCGGCCATCGACCTGATACCTGATGGGAACGGGGAAGTCACTAAATGGGCACAGGGTACAATAGGCCATTAGATGAAATTGCAGAGAGTCAACAATGGGACACACTCAGAAACTTAGATTTGCAGGTCTGGGTGCCCAGTTTCCTATTGTAAACTGTGAAATTAATTTATCCTGTCAGCCTCTCACAGTTTGCAAATCCCTATACCGGATCTATGCCAATTTGTTTTACTGGTTTTATCGATTTACACTGTTTGCATAGTGATGCTAAAACTACAGTATAAAGAGTTCCAAAAAAAACTGAAGCCCCACAACCATAGCATGGGAAATTGAAAGGTTAATGTATTACTCAAAATGTCACTGATACCTTCACTGACTATGATTGACAGAATCACTAATTTAAAGATGATAATGTTATGGAAATATAAATGTTTGTTTGATTTGATGCTGTTTGTGACTGACAGAAAGTAAATTCCTATGATTCAATCAATGTACACCATGTGGATATTTAATGGAAATTAAGCTGTCTTGAGACTTTGCAGTACGCTATATAAAGGTGGTAAGCATTTATATCAGTGGGCTTTTAAGTTAAAGAATCTTAGATCTTTGGCTACATCTCAGCAGTGTTTGCTCCTCAGTTGCATGATAGCATGTTAATCAAGAGAAGATTTCCTCTCTAATTTTTCTAAAGCCATGCCCTTTAAGAAGGTTTGGCCAAAGGTTCAACAGACAGTGGCCAAAACATGGTATTTTGTTGAGCTAATTATTGTGGACCCTGTATTATGGGAACTCAAAGCCAACATGGGATTAGCCTGGGACCATGGAATATTTGAAAGAATATTTTGTGTCTTTGGATGATTGGAAAACATGTTTTAGGAGCTATGCTACTGGATGATCTGAGAAAAGTCATGTCAGCTTCTTTGGTCTATTTAGATTTCAGTATCTATAGATTACCTCAAGGGCAGCCTCAGTTAATGGGGGAGGGATTCCTCCTTGGCGACCACTTTAGAAAGAACACTTAGATTGCTTGATGTCTAGCAAACCGAAGTGTGTACATGGTATAATATCCTATAGGATAGAGCAGAGAAGAGAATGTATCCTGTAGAGGAAGTGTGGGCCGGCCAATTGTTAATGCAGGAATATTTAGACAACTTTTAAGTACCTATGGATATGATTTATGAAGTCATCAGGATGACTACACTCAAAAATAATCAATTTTTGTATTAGACACCAGAGAAGCCTTCAAAGTTCCAGCAGGGTAGAAACGTTCAATGCTCTAAATGTAAGTTACCTAGAGCCTGTGACATACTATATTCATTACCTGCTAGGTTCTTTGATGACATTTGCAGGAATGTGAGGTATATACTGTCCAGCATTCTCAGCTATGACATTTAGATAAGCAATTCCCTTGTAATTTCTAGTATGCAGAGCAATGATGAGGCATGCAGAGATTTTGCTTTGGAAGGAACAAGGTTTGCTATTCTATATTATATTACTAGTAAGACATGAAATCTGTAAAACAATGCACTATTAAGCTTCCACTAATAGTGGATAAATGGTTTGAGGGGGTGACAGATACCCTTTGGTTGGAATCAAAGAGCAAAATTTGGAAGGGACTAGTCTTCTAGGCTCATTTTAATGGATGTCTGGGAGTAGAAAAGTAGTGCAGAAGCAAGATGAACATATGCCCATGTGAGCAGCCTCTGAAGTGTTTTCTGAAGACTGGGTATGAGATGAAAAGTCTAAACTGTGGGTTCCTTATGGGGTCTCTTTTGAAGGTTATCAGATCCTCAAGAAATTCTTTGGCTCTACCAGGCAGGTTTGTTCATGAGTCTAATACTAATTATAAGAACTGTAGCCATGCAAGCCAGCTTAAATGCTGGCTGCCCTCTGAGCACGGTTATTTCAGACAAAATTGGGTGGTTACTAAGCTGCTGCAGATGCAAGAGAAGATGTCCTTGGGTTGCTGGTCAAGCATTTCAAAAGACAATAGCTGACCTTTTCTTTGTTAATGAATATTGTGTTTTGAAGATAAATATGTCTATACGACTCATGCAAGAACTGCTAATGCTTTTATACTATACACTTCAGTGGACAGT
The DNA here is from genome assembly GCA_963921515.1 of Calotriton arnoldi. Taxonomy (NCBI): domain Eukaryota; kingdom Metazoa; phylum Chordata; class Amphibia; order Caudata; family Salamandridae; genus Calotriton; species Calotriton arnoldi. The sequence continues at coordinate 2,745 of CAWUFW010026944.1, forward strand.
ACTAATATCAAAGCATTTGGTTGTTTATTGTTGGTCCACTGATGGATTGGCATGGCATTTGTTATATAAGTTGATCACTAAATGAGCTATGATAGTAAACATGCATAAACATCCACTATAAGAACTCTCTCATTAGGTGTTAACAACAAAATAAAAGAGCTATGGCTTTCTTTAAATGGCCCTACATCGTGTGCAAAAAAGAAGTGGATACATATGAACATGGATGGTACACCTTTAATAAATATTAAATAATTTTCTACACATAAGACAAGTTTTGGAATCTATACACATAAATGCCAATAATAAGAATGTATATTTAAATCAATGCACAAGGATTTCCACAGAGGAAATAGGCATATAAATTTCTCCTGGTGGTACATTTTTCAAATTCGACTGAAATTTTGTGAACTGACGGCTTCATAGAAAAGAACGAATTTAAAAAAATCCTGAACAAAGGTTTAGTTAAATCTGTCAGTCAAAAAAGACTATTGCTGCCAAACCTTGAGTGCCAACCACTGTAGAACCAACCACAAAGGAAAAAAACACACATTGCTTGAAGGAACTTCACCTATTGCTTCCACCTACGTTATTTTTTACACCTTCCAGGCTTTGCGATTATATGCCCTTCCTGATAATTGTAAGACACCTGGATTGTTCATTAGAGGCAGCTTGTAACTGGCTCTCTCTTTACAGAACTTCGTTTCAATCCAGGGGCCATATTATACATTGTGCCTCAGGGATGCAACAGGCATGTGCACCCGCTTTGTGCACCCCCCGGAGCACGTTGGTATTACAGAAGGGGCCGCAGATGCTTGTGCGTCCACTTCTGTAATACTGATTGCGCTGGCACACAAGTAGTGCCAGAGCTATCATGAGAAGGCATTCCCTCATTTACATAGGGGCATGGCCCAATGCAAATGAGGGAATCTCTTTACCTCTGTGCCCGTGCCATATTATGGATGGAGCGCAGAGCCAAACATGACCTTAGGAGGCGCACTGAAAGTGTTCCACAAAAAGGTGGTGCACTTTCAGTTCGCCTCTTAAAGTCAGCCCTCTGGAAGGGAGATCGGGGGTTCCATGGACTCCCTAGACATACCCCTGCAGGCGGGTGCAGTCACTCACTGCACCCACCTGCAAGGTGATCTCTTTCCCGTCTTCAAAGTGCAGCCAGCATGCCGCCTGCACTGTGAAACACAGAGCCGCTTTGGAGCAGCTGCTCTGTATTACACTTGAATGCGCTGCCCCCAATGCAGCACCAATTCATGGCTTCCCTGTAGGCAATGTATTTTGTGTAATATGACACACTGTCCCTGTTTGCGCCAGGCGCACCTTTTGAAAGATGCACCATGGAGCAAACAGGGAAACTGTGTTGTATATATAATATGGCCCGTGGTGTTTAAATGCAATGGTACCTTTGATTTGTGAGCCCTAACCCTACAACATGTTGGCTAGTTCTCCGACAGACATGGTCAGTGTTGATCTTTGTGCTACTGAAGACTATCTTACCAACAATTATATTTAATATATTATTTTTATGCAATTGCCTTTGTCAGGGCATCTCTTTTAGAGATTGCCAAGGAAGGACCCTTGCCATAACTTGACAGAGCTCCTGCCCCACCAATCTTGCAGTTCCCAATACACATCTAGAGTCGGAGTTTCTGATGATGGAGCCTCAGCTGGCTTCGCTGTCGGAAACACTTCGCTGTTTGTCACTGGACCACCAGATCAGTGGTGCTTGGTCTGTCCAATTTAAGGCGAATCAATCATTACTAGATGCGCCTCCCTTGGAGCACCGTGTAACCCATGTTGGTCGGGGGCAGGAAAAACAAACACTATTGGGGTTGAGTCCCTGGTCTCTGTTGACCTGGTGGGCGAGTAGGCTGGGAGCAAGACCAAATGAGACATTGTTGAAAATGTATCAATCCAAATGCCTGTCAATTGCTAGATATGGTAGTGATATATGGGGCTCTAAGGATTGTGGAGAGATACAGTTAGTGGAAAATAATTTTATGAGGAGGTTGCTGTCTCTTCCACACTCAGTATCCAATTGTATTATGCATGAAGAAGTGGGTCTGGATTTTATATCGGATATGTTAGCGCTTTCCCCTATAGTGAGGTGGTTCAAAATCTGGGCAGGTTCTGACTTGGAGCTGAACCCGAGAATTATAAAGATTGCCTTGCCTTGGATAAAGGCTCCACCATACTGTGGTTGCACTACCTCAAAGTCTCCTTGGAAAAGTTGGGTTGTGCTGCCCTTTTTGGGGCTCCTGAACAAATCAAGAAAAAAGACCTGCCCTGGATTAAAAACCATTTTATGGCAAGACCTAAACTTGAAAGAGAAGAAAGGGAACTGAAAAAATGTACTGTGAGGGCGCATATTCCTTTGAAAACAGCCCCAGGTATGGAACCCTGTTTGCGGGTGGTGTCTTCACCACATCATCATTTTCTAGTAACACGATTTAGATGAAGTCTTTTGCATTGGCTCGTAGCTGAACCCAGGGGTCACCATAATGTGGAAAGTATAGGGCCGTGCTTGTGTGATAATTTTTCAATACAAGACACAATCCATTTCCTCTTTTTTTGTGATCACTATAGTACTCTAAGGCAGCATTATATACCACAATTACTCAGAGGTAAAGGGTTTTTCCAGGTCAAACCTGCTCTGATTTACTTACAAATGCTGCAGTCTCCTGTAGTTCATTTTAGTGTGGTCTGTTTTTTGTCAGGTGCATTGAGATTGAGAAAAAAACGCTCGCCCCTTTGAAGGCTGAGAAACCCTGGCTAGTTTTAATCGGTAATTGGTGATAAAGTTAGGGAACATTTTAGTTTATTCACTTTGTGTACCATAGTGATGGGTTTCTTTTAGGGCAATAATAATTTAGGGGCATATTAGCAAGACCCACGTTAAAATTATCGCCGTTTTAGCGGCAGGAAACTGCCGCTAAACGGCGATAATGGGCTTGCTAATATGCGTTATGGATTTCAATAGAAGCCCAGGTTAGATGTGCAGGACATCTAACCTGGGCTTCTATTGGAATTCCATAACGCATATTAGCAAGCCCATTATCGCCGTTTTAGCGGCAGTTTCCTGCCGCTAAAACGGCGATAATTTTAACGTGGGTCTTGCTAATATGCCCCCTAGTATGATAAAAGTTACCCTAATGTTGACTTGGAGGAGTGCCCAGGGGATATTGGTACCGTGCTTCGTATAATTTTATCTGTGTTTTAGAATGTTTTTAAGATCGATGTTTATATGGTTTTTATGATTTTATTGTAGAGACGGCATTTTTAGTGGGTAATTGATTAATTGTATTTGTTTTTATTTATTGTATTTTATGAAAGTAATGCTTGATTGGTTTGTATGCTTTTATGGATTATTGTTTCATCCGAATAAAGTCTATTTAAAGAAAGTAAAGACCTGGAGGGCTAGCGGGTTACCTCCAATAACTTAAATGAGTCCCTAAGTCATTCTATATCATTGGACTGTAGTGAACTGAACCAATTATTTAAGTCAGCCGCGGTCAGCTCTTGTGTTAGGCCATGCTACTAACTACTGTATTTTCATGAGATTTTAATGGCTCATGCAAAAAGCATGACATTTACCTTGATGACTGGACAAAGAATAGGAATCCTTTATTTTGTCTTTCACCCCTATAAGTCTACATACTTCTTCACTCTACTACACAGGGAGGTCTCCCTAGTACAGGTGCCTAGTATGATACAAAGGTTAAAGAACATGTTGGACGTAATGGACTACTCCCAAAATATTTTTTAAAGTTCATAGAGGCTCTAATTTGTACACTTTAAGAGCTGTTCTTTGGTTCAAGATCATTCTGACCTCTTGGTAGATGGTTAACATAACGCTGTTATAAGTAGAGAACTGCATGTCTTTTAAAATAATGTGTATACGTTAGACTTAGAAATTTGCAAACACTGTATCTAACAGGATAACCCAATATTGCACTTTCTTAATTGAAATCGTTCAAAAGGGTTTTTTTCTGGACTTTGATTGCCAGGCATGCCAAATGCAATGCTCAACAATACAGACATCAATACAAAGCGTATTTAATTCTTCACATGTATTAAATTGTAAACTGAGTAAAGATTCAACTGAATAGCACTGACATGCCTACCTGGTGCATTTCTTAAATCTTTATAGCCCTGTCAATCAATATCAATCAATACATAACTTTATTCGGTGGCAATTAGCCGTCCATAAAAGCAATATATAAGACAGTACAACATTTTAAAAAAATGTAAGAGTGCAATTCATGTCAACGAGTTAAAGAAGTATATACTCTATTATACAGAGGGACTACATATGTAATAGAAATTTAAAATGAGATAACAATACCACTATATAACATTGATAAAAGACAAATGTACATCAGTAAAATCACCATAATATAATAGACCCTCACATCTCGCTCAAATGTTTCCCATATTCACACAAAGTTCCTACAACATAGTCGGATAGTGTTAAGTTAAACCAACACTGGAGCACAGAAGGGGAGACAAAAACCTCATAGTGGGTCCGCCATGCACTCCCCATCAGCCCCATCAAACAGACTTAGATTTTTTTTTCCAATTGTGGGAACATTGAGAGACAATAAATTAACAATAAATAAAATGCACTTGTACCTGGCACAGATTACACCACCTCGCATTGCAACATAAAATTGCACACTATTTCTCGTTGATATGAAAGAGGTAAAGAAAGTTTCTTTCTGACGTAAAAGACAGCCCATAAAAATGATGCCATACTACAACAAATCTCCAGAGTGGGCAGAGATTGTAAATATAGGTACGCATGTCGGCACTGCGTGAAGTGTTTCCCTCTTATAATGGGTATAATAAAACGCTACCTCTGTTGGATAAAAAACTTGCAAAAAAACACCACGTGCATACTATTCTGCGCCATTGCATCACTGCAAGGGCGACTAGATAAAATTGTGGACCAATCGTTCACATTTGGGAAACTAATCAGTCGGTGAAAGGTACCTAGTCTAAAACGAGTCAGCACAAACCTGTGTCTTGCATTTAAAACCGCTTTAAGATAGGGTTGCATATCATAGGTACTTAAAATCATTTGATTTTCTAAAACACTAGGTTTACATATTTCAGATGCAAGTCTAACGTTCTCCAAATGGGTCATGATTTCATCCTTTAAAAAATCTCTGCTAATGGAAGCTAATGTTTCTGGCTTCTCAAAATACTCAGGGTGCCCCAAATCATTACAGAAACGTTGAATATAAACAAGCTATGGAATACGCTGGTATAGACTTGATTTAAGACAGTCCTTGATTATTGCACAATTTAAGTCAGTATATACAGACATCCATACCTTATACCAAAGTAGAATAGGCTGTAGCAAGATCAAATCTGGAATGAATGGTGCCCCAAGTTCGGCATGACATACATGTACTGAAGTACTTTTCGGAACGGTGAGAAGATATCTAAAGAACTCATTTTCCACCAATTGAATATCTCTACTTTTTTGGTATCCCCAAACGCCTGCCCCATAAAGTGCAAAGCTAAGGCATTTGACTTTATAAATTGACATCATCAACGCCGGTGGATTAGAGCCCAACCGCTTAGCAAACCCTCTGAGTGTCATACAGGCTTTACTAAACCACAACTTCCTATCTAGAATAGCCTTCTTCCATAGGCACTCATTATCAAATAAAATCCCCAAGTACGGGAAAGTATTAGTAGTGCCTATAGTTGTACCATGTATATTTAGGTCTCAACAGTTAGTGGTGTTCTTCCCACATTTCATGACAAAAGTTTTAGACAGGTTTGCTAGAAGGCCAAGATCCTGCATATATACGGCAACATTTGTCAACAGGGACTGGAGGGCAAGAGGGGTACGTGCCATAAGGACGGCATCATCGGCATAGAGGAGAACCAGTACAGGGCGAGTCCCAACCTGTGGAAGATCCTTTGACGATGCTGCAAGCACCGTGCCCACACTATTTATATAAAGGGAGAATAAGAAGGGGGCCAGAACACAGCCCTGTCTCACCCCCCTCTCCACCCCAAATGCTTCAGTGCATTCCCCTCTAATGCCATATCTTATTCTAGCTTTACTGCCAGAATATAGGTCCCTCAGGAAATTAATAATCGACATCTCTACCCCCAGCTCTTTCATAGTTAACCACAATTTAGCGTGTATAACGCAATAGAATGCTGAGGAGAGGTCAACAAAAGCTAAATACATTTTCCTTCTTTGATTTTAACATATTTCCCAAGTACCATGCTTAAATTTAGGCCCTGCTCAATTGTTCCAACACCCGGGCGAAAGCCATATTGGAAGTCTGATAGGATGTTATGTGTATCTGCCCAATCTTGTAATCTGTTCAGGATAATGCGGCCTGCAATCTTCAGTAGGGAATCAAGTAGGGAACCAAGTAGGAAACCCTATAACAGGCCGGGTTTGATCGATCTCCCTTTTTTATAAATAGGGATCATAATTGATTCGGCCCATGTAGGTTAAAATCCTGCTGTGCAGCATGCCCTAAGGACTATAGTTAGTAAAGAACCCCATAAAGCGATGTTGACCTTATACAAGTCTACTGGAATAGCATCCGGACCTGAGGCTTTACCACCTTTACTGGCCAATATGGCATCATTAACTTCATCCATACTAAATGGGACCATAGCAGTTACCTGTGGAGTATCGGCCATCATCACCTGACTAGATCCTTGCTCTAATTCCGACGCCACATTAGGTAGGGAATAGATGGTGGTAAAGTGCTTTATCCGATCTACTTCCATAATAGAGATCTCTATCCTGGGAGCCTCATCAGCTATCAGTGGTGCAGAGTTAATTACTCTCCAGAAGGCTATATTATCCTTGATTGCGCATGCCTCACATAGAGATTCCCATGCCTTCTCCCTTAGTTGTGACTTCCTCAATTTTACTGCCTTCTTGTAATCTGATCTACAAGTCTGAACCTCTTGACTACACCTGGGAAATTTGTGTAAGGCCACTTTTAGCCGTTTATGGGCCCTAGTGCATGCCGTGTCAAACCAACCCTTCTTCTCCTTTCTTGCTTTTTTGCTTGCAACAGTCAGGTTCTCCTTCACCCCCTGTGTAATTGTCAGAAAGGCGTTAATAACATCAGTGGGTGCTATTGAATCGTCTAGACAGGTCAGGAAAGCCTCTCTGTTACTAGTTATGAGTTGCTTGAGAAACCCCTCTGGAACAATCTGTGCCCATCGTAAAGTATACCCATTGTGACTTGCTAACTCGATTTCATCTACTAGTAAGGTAGTATTATTGTCCCGTTTCTTGAAAAACAAATTTGACAATAATTCGATGCTCAAAGGGTAGTGGTCACTTAGTGAAATGGAATGGGTAAAAAAATTAAATGCCTGAGCCGCACACCTGTTTGATAGTAAGATATGATCAATGATGTTGTGTGCATTTCTACCATTAAAAGTACACTTGCGTTGGGCTAAGGGGAAAGTAATCTCATTTGCAAAGGCCAAGTCGAATTTGAATAGTAATTCGTTTATCTTGTCCCCAGCAACATTATGACTAAAATGTGTTTGATCAACATCTTCCGCAGTTGTCGTGCCACATACCTTTCCTGGCTGTGCATTACACAAACCTAAATTAAAGTCTCCTCCCCATAAAATAATAGTATATTTGCTGTTATTTGTATATATATGCTCTACATCATCATTCAATTTCTGTAGTGTTTCTATGAGGGCTTGCTTCAGGACATTGTTATAGAAGTTGATTATAAGTAGCCTAGCGGTGCCTAAGGAATCGCATAATAGTAATTGGTAGTAAGGATTATGTGTTTCCAGAGAAACTTTAGTGAATTGTAAAAGGTTTGACACATATATACACAATCCACCCTTTGATCTACCATGTACCGAGGGAAGGGCAGAGGTAAAATATGTTTTATACCCATTCATATGTATTTGCTCCATGAGCCAGGTCTCCTGCAAACATATGAAATGAAAGTCGACTACAAACTCCAGCCACTCTAAATTTTGTCCCTTATTGCGCAAGCCTGCTATATTCCAAAAGACGAAACCCAGGTGGTCATACTATCCCAACCAAATGAGGAGGGCTTAGATCAGCCTGTTGCCTTCATCTCCAGAAGGTTACTCCTCCGGGAACAAAGTTGGAGTGCTATTGAGAGAGAAGCTTTTTCTGTGGTCTGATCACTGAAGAAGTTGAGGCCATACCTGTGTGGCACTCACTTCCTGATGATTCAGACTGACCAAAGGCCCCTCAGGTGGCTCATGCAGTGAGAATCCAAAATTGTTGAGGTGATCAATTTCCCTACAGGGTATGGACTTCAGGGTGGAACACAGACCAGGAGTAGACCACGCCAATGCTGATGGTCTGTCCAGGTTTTTCCGCCTTAGTAATGAAAACTCCCTAGAGTTTGGGTAGATCTCCCCACTTTCAGCCAGGTGAGACACGTTTTAGAACTGTCATCCTTAGGGCGGTCTTTCCCCTAACTTTTTGCCTTTTGACTCCCATTTTTGCTGAATTTTTTGGCCATAGGACTGTGAGCACTTTACCACTGCTGACCAGTGCTAAAGTGCATGGGCTTCTCCCCTAAACAAGATGACATTGGTGTATACCTGATTGGCATATTTTTGTACTGGTAAGTCCCTTGTAAAGTGGTGTGCTATATACCCAGGACCTGTACTTCAATTCCTACTAGAGGGCTGCAGCAATGATTGTGCCACCCACAGAAGTAGCCTTTCAAACCTGTCTCAGGCCTGCCACTGCAGTGCCTATGCGTGCTGTTTACTGCCACTTTTACTTGCCATTTAAATTAGTAAGCCCTAAAGTAGGCCCTAAGCAACCCTAAGGGTAGGGTGCCATGTAAATAAAATGTAGGACATGTACTTCAGTGTTCTGCAATTCCTGGTAGTGGCAAATAGCCTATTTCATTTTTCACTACTGTGAGGCCTACCCCTCTCAAAGGCCAGCATTGGGAATTCCTTAATACACTTTTAAGCTGTAATTCCTGGTCCGAGAGCAGTAGCATTTTCATGTTTCATATGTATGGAATGGTAATGATAAATCCTCCTTACTGGTGAAGGTGGATTTAACATTACTGTTTTAGAAATGCCACTTTTAGAAAGTGGACATTTCTCTGTGCTGACTGCTCTTCGTGCCTGAAAGCCTCCAGACAGCCCCAAACACAGGAAGGTGAGGCTCATCTGCTTTCTGAGCACTCATCTGCAATCATCAGCATTCTGATGGGACTTCCTGGGCAGGGAGAAATGGGAGGAGATGACACTTACACTTCAATATGTAGTGTCCTGTCGACACTCAAAGCACTGATTTACCTCCGGGGTTAGCTGGCAGACAGGACTGGGTTGAAAGGGATCCGTGTGCACATCAGAAAGCTCCCTTCAAGTAATCCTCTACATAAAAGGTACTTTTGGGTATAAGTACTGGGTCTCTGACCCCCTAAAATGAGACACTTCTGGATCTTGAACTGAACCTCTGTTAGAAGGACTGCTGTGCTGCCTAAAGGACTCAACTGGAGTGCTTTTCCTGAAGGACTGCCTTTCCTCCAAGTGATCTCTAAGGGCTTGCTGGCATGTCGCCTGTTTTCTGAAGTCTCAGGTCCACAAAAGACTTCCTGCAGTTCTGATGGTGCTGCTGAACTCTGCTGTCTGTGAGTCATGCCCTTGCCTGAGGTGCCCTCTCCAAGTTCTGGGACTCAGAAGTGGGTTCTGCAGCTGCTTTCTTTAAAACCGACGGATCGTCACCACTGTCCCGATCGGAACCAACGCATCACCTTTCCATGCCGACACAGAGGCTGCCCGATGACAGCAGTTCTACAGCCTGCGCAGCCCAACGACGACGCTCTGAGCGGCTCTACCACGACGCATTGCCTTCACTTCAGCGACGCTCAATGATGATGCAGTGACCCGACTGCATGGAAAAGTCAGACGCATCGAGCCCTCAGCATCGGAGCTTTGGTCCATCCAAGGTATTTTTTTAGAAGGCCCTGTGTGGGTCCTGTAGCCGGCCTGCCCTCCTTCGCGGTTGGCCTGAACTTTGGATTTGCACCAGTCCCTCACGACCTCAAGTAAGCTTTTGTTCGTTAGTGACTTCTCAGCACTGTTTTACATTTAATCTTCAAAAATTCATATCTCGACTTCTAATGACTTCTTCATTTTACTCAGATAAATATTCTCTATTTATCTAGACCTGTATGGAGTCTTTTTTTGGTGTATTGATTGTGTTACTGTGTGTGTGTGTTGCACAAATACTTTATACATTGCCTTTGTAGATAAGCCTGACTGCTCTGTGCCAAGGTACCAGAGGGTGAACACAGGTTATCTTATTGTGTATCTAGCTTACCCTGACAAGAGTGTTGGTTCCTGTCTGGCCTGGGTGCATACCTCAGCCAACTAGGAATCCCATTTCTAATAGCCTGCTATCTTTCCCGACAGTCTTTAAAAAATTTGTCCGGAAGCCCGTTTAGGCCAGGGGTCATCCTTGAATGTAGCTGCATAAGTGCAAGCATTATTTCGTCTTGCGTTAGCTCACTCTCTTATTCTAAGGCAGCCATCCCTTCAAGCCCTCTACAAGGGCAATCTCCCATGAATCATTTTAGGTCCTGCTCTGTGGCTGTCGACTGCGGGGCATAAAAGATCTGCATATAGCGAGCCAGCTCTTCTGTTATTTCTTCACTACCCACAGCAACAGAGCGCTCCGGTGCTATAATACTTCTGATATGATTCCTATCCCTATCACCACTACTCAACCATGCCAACAGCTTCCCTGCTTTATCCCCCATTTCATATATATGTTTCTGCTTGGCAATATGTGCCATTTTAACTTCCTCTGTTACTAGGGAGCAGAACTTTTCAGTTTTAGTAAGGATACTTGTTTGCTTGGCAGCTGATGATGTTGAGTGATATTCTGCCTCCATTTTATTCTACTGTTCTAGGTCTAGGTGGTGTTGGGAGTTTTCCCGCTTTTCTCCTATTTTGTCCACTATAATTACACCTCAGATAATGTCCTTGTAGGCATCCCATCTAGTCCCTGCATTAGTCTCTGTCACCGAGTTCTCCTTAAAATAGTGCTCCGTAGCTATATTGAGGCGTTCCACCACTTTCTCATTCATGAGGCCTCAAGAAGCCATTCTCCATTCTGTCCGGCCTGCCAGCTTTTATGTTGTCAGGGCTCACACTTAATGGGGAGTGGTCTGAAATCCCTCTAGCATTGAATTCAGTTTCAACAGATCTCTGGAATGTCACCAGCAGTGTGAGGAAGTAATCTATCTAACAGTGAGTGTTATGTGGCCGGAGTAGTAAGACTAACCTTTTTATGTCCCATGTATAGACCTCCATATATCCCCTAAACCCATTGCCTGTGTAAATGCACCCAATTTCTCAACTTGGGGATTGGGGGCCCAAGTGGGGCCATTCTATCCATGTGGGGATGCATAGTCATGTTAAAGTCTCCCCCCATTATTGTCGTCATTACCCGAGGAGGATCCCACAGTAGCAGTCCCAGTTGTTCCAGGGTGTCAGTCTGCAGGCCAAGTGGAACATAGATATTGACCAATTCAACAGATGCATGGTTAAGGCTTCTGCCAGACTTCTGTCAGAATAATTAGAATGGTATTGAACTCAAGTTCATTGTTCAACATATTGCAGAGAGGTTCAGAAGCAGAGCTGATTTTGTTTCATGTCTGCCATCAAAGGAGATGAGAGTAATTTGTTGACAGATGATGAAGGATGTGTAGTAGTGTCTGTGTTTGATGCCTTTCATGTGCTTCAAAATGAAACTGAAGAGAAGGGTTGGATTGAAGCTATGGAGAGTGAACAATTTAGGATTACAATGTTCATCGAGATGCAGTCGAACCAGGAAGGTGTGGTGACAAACCAACTACAAGTTCTGTTTAGTGTCAAAGATGAGCTATCCTTTAATGGCCATGTGGTGTAGATAGAGAGGTGACATAATTATTCCCCAGGAAGATCAGAACAAATATTGTAAGTTTTACGCCTGTGGGAAATTTGGGTGAATCAGGTACCAAGACATTAATTAGAGAAAATTACTGATGGCCCTACATAGATACTTAGAATACTAATTTTGTTAAACAATTTCTAGATTGCAGCAATGCTGACAAGTCTGTCAAATAATCTAAACCTTAGTTCCGTCAGAATTTCCCAATGGTCCATTGCAAAGATCACAGCAGAGAACATGTGGACAAGGGGTGAGCCCGCAGGTAAACTATGCTCCGCCGGCGAAGTTCATGGTTTTTTGACACTCCGCACTCTGCTTGGAGCACAGAGTTCAGCAAAACCTCCGCCAACTGCTGGCGGAGCGGAGTTTACCTGCGCGCTCGCCCCGTCGTCCACATATACTCTGCTGTGATCTTTGTTATTTGGGTTGGGCTTCTTTTAGGGAAGCTTTTGCAAGCGATTGTGCTTGTTCTTTATTTTAAACCTGACGTGACAGGAGTGCAGTGAGTTGCTTACAACGACCTCAGCTCCTCTGCCACCCTAGCTTGAGCTACCAGTTTCACACTGTTTGGACAGAACCAGGTGTTTACCGGACCCTATGCCACCGACTGAGCCCGCCCTCACCGAGGTTACCATGGGCTCCAGGAGAGCGAGGCCGATGTCAACTGCATCGTCAACCTACATTTACTTGTCCCTGGTAGATCCGGGGTCAAGTCCGTTCCATAATCCCAAACCGCAGTCTGGCTAATCCACAGGTCTACATTCTGTACTGCCTGGCCCATAATGAAAACATGTGTGTTGCCAAGCGGATTAGTTGTGTTCTCTCACATGGGTTGTTTAGGCTGAGGTAGGTTCGGTCACATGCATAGTTAACTCTGCCCCAGCCCAGCTATCTTATATCTGTAGGAAAAGAAAGTGGGAAACCCAATTGACCCTTGGAGGCTTGGGAAAGTTAAGTATTGACAGGTAAATGTGCCTACAAGGGATTCATTTAGGCACACTCAGTTAAACAGTTCATGCAATGATGTATCGAGGTTCCAACCGGCAACCTACAGTTAAACAATCTACAGTTCAGTTTTTAATTTCTTCCCAAAAGATCTATAAGAGATACTAATGAAACGGGTGTGAATTCTTCAGAAATCAAATTTATATAGTGTGAATAGAAAGGGTACAAAAGATTAAGGCAACACAGAAATGACCGAGGTTTACAAAAGGATTCTATGCTATTAATACCTCAGAGTCATTAATGCGAACATCTATTCCAAACAAAAATACATAAATAGAACAGTCGACGCCGACTGCAGCAAAAGTGGCTTGTCACAGGAGTAGCGCTCTGCTTTTTGTTCGACGGTTGCGAGCATAAGTATCAACATATCTTTTATGGTGACTTCACTAGAGCCATACAATTTGACGTCGACTGCAGCGAGAGCGGCTTGTCAGAGGAGTAGCGCCCCGCCTTTTAGCTTGACGGTTGTGAGCACGAGTATCAGCCAATCTTTGATGGTTACTACATTAGAGTCTCACAATTTGTTTGGAAGTATACCAAATCCGAGAGCTCTTCAATAGCTTCTCTTTCGGCGCTAATGACCAGGAAGATTTTATTTAGAAACAGATTCAGTCATGATTAGACATTCCCTAAGGAATGCTCATAAGGGTCATACAACAGTCTATTTCATTGTCCTAAAGATGGTCTAACGGATGCATACACCAACAAGTCCAAAACGTCGACAACCTCATCTATTTCCATATTGATTGGTTTTTCTTTAGAAAGTGTTTTCTGTTTTGTTCAGACTCACTGTTCTATTTATGTATTTTGTTTGGAATAGATGTTCGGATTAATGACTCTGAGGTATTAATAGCATAGAATCCTTTTGTAAATCTCGGTCATTTCTGTGTTGCCTTCATCTTTTGTACCCTTTCTATTCACACTATATAAATTTGATTTCTGAAGAATTCACACCCATTTCATTAGTATCTCTTATAGATCTTTTGGGAAGAAATTAAAAACTGAACTGTAGATTGTTTAACTGTAGGTTGCCGGTTGGAACCTCGATACATCATCTTATATTTGTGGCAGAACTGTTCATCACTTTACTCATCATTTTGACTATCTCCTCAGCTTCTATATTTAATTCCATGCAAAATATTGTGTTCGGTAACACAATTGTTCCTGGAGTTGGTGCATTTCAGGGTTGTAGATGTTACAAATGAGCAAGGCTTCGGCTTAGAGGCCCTGCCGATAATGGACCGATGGAGCGAGGGGCGCGTGCGAAAGGAGAAGTGTGGGCTAGGATGGAGGCCCTGCGGTGGGGAGGATGACCCTTGGAGCTTAGAGAAGGGAACACAGTCACACAGGGCCAGGCATGGCGGAGTGGTCCTCGGGCCAGAGAAGACAGGAGGCGGCGCAGCTGGCATGTGGAGGTATTAGAGGGTGAGAGCAGGTGCAGGAGGAAACTGAGGTGCTGGAGGGGTGCCGAGGAACACCGGGGTGACAAGGCCATGGGAGCTGAGTGTAGGGCTGGTCCAGTGCCAGGGGATTAAACAGTGCTGCTCTAAAGTAAGCCAGCTCCGCCTGGCAGAGGCAACAGTTGCTGCAGTTTTTTTACACATCTGCTGTTGAGTCTGGGGTACTCACCTCCACCACATCTTTCTAAGCTCTACTCTCCATCACTCACTGTGCCCCCACACATCTTTACTTCCACTCTCACTATCACACTCGTTTACCTCGATTTCTCCCTTTCCCTCCCTCTATCTCATGTAGCTCCGCCCATCCATCTTTCTTGCACCCTCGATCTCTCCTTTCCTCCTCCATCTCACTCTTCTCTTTTACCGCTTTGTCATTCTCTTGTTCCTCTTCACTCCTCTCTCTCTCTTTCACCCCCATTCTTCCACTCACTTGGTGGATCTCTTGTACACCCATGTACCCCTCACCCTTCCTCGCTCCCACCTCTCCCTATTTAGCTCCCTCTCACTTCGTGGATCTCTCTTACACTCCCATCTAACTCACTCCTCTCTATCTGACTCTCTCCCTCATCTGCACATCGCAACCCACTTATAGCACCTCACTCCCTCTCCCCTCTAACTTATTTGCCCACTGTCCAGTCCATCGCACGCACCCATGTATGTACTCCTATAACATGAAGCTGCCAAACAGGGGTCAGAAAGCCCTTCAACTCAGTGCTTTAAATTGAAATGGCAGAAGGGTAACGGTTTGTTTAGAGCTGGTAACTTCTCCCAGAGCTCAGCCAGAAGCTTCAATCCCAGTTCACCTGCCTGATCCTGTGCAGAGGTTCCTCACCTGTCAAGGCACCCAGTCTATATTAGGCAAACATTAGAGGCACCCAATTGCCCTCAAAAGGGAAAAGAAACAAAAAACAGAATCCAATAAAAGTGCAGTGCATGCTTTGGGGTAATAGCCCTAGCTATAGAGAGTTTGGGAAAACAAAGGTATTTTATACTATTACTGGTTAACTAACAACACCGGTATACTCCACCCGCTCAGGGAACTCTGTGGAATCTCGCAGAGGTTTTCTGCAACTCCCTGGAATTCCGCGGAGTGAAACTCCGCGAGCTCTGCCTAGGCCTATCCAAAACTCAAGTCTGCAAATGGGTATCCATTCTTAGTCCCCTTACAGACAAATAGGGGAACTGAGTTGTTTCCATTATTCATAACTCCTACTATTGTATAGGGATTTCCTGAGCTAGATTGACTAAAGATTGCACATGCACGTCTGTGTTGCCATGCAATTTTGCACTGCACCCGCACACCTTTTTTTAAGTAAATAAATTGACACAATGCTGTATGCGCACCTTGTGGTCCCCACATGAGTCCCCTAGCAAAAAGTTAGTAGATAACCCCGAAAGTTTGCAAAGTTCTTCTAATACATGCAAAAAGATCTATATCCGCCTTTATGTCCCCCTAGAACATCACTAATTATATACTCAAAAGCCTTCCCAGCATTCCTATTAATCTGCCCATGAGGCGATAACTTCAAGAGGTGAGCTAAATCCAGAATTAGCCTGATTTGATATTGCCCTTTCCTACCCTTGAGAAGCATATTCTTATCTTTATCCAACTTTGTGCCCTGCTACACTCAGCCTAGTTGCCCAGGTTTTCTTCAGTATTATACAATGAAGTAAGTCTGCAATTGGCACAAGATGTTAAATATTTCTCCTCCTTGATGTTACAGCAATCAGCGAAGTTTTAAGTCCTGTTGTAAAACACCTTTATCGATTTTTCTATGAAACACGTCAGTTTTATGGATCAATTTTCATGTTCACGTTGGCGTCAATCCATGTTTTTGAAATGTACCAACTGTGTGCGAGCTGGGAAGACACGGATACCTTTGCATCTCTTTCATAAGCGCTTCCAACTCCTATACATTGCATTTTATTTTTCCAATCACTGTTGCCTACTTTGAATAACAGATGGTACTCAGGATACACTTCATTTGGCTGTGGGTGCTGTTCTGTTCTTCTGGCCTGTGTGTGTGATATCCTGCCACATCCTGCTTACTGCCAGGGAATTTCTACCATGCAACATACACCCTTATGATTTAATATTACAGCAGTATCTTAGAAGTGATGTGTTGCTTTTGGTTTGCACTCAGTATATTTACACATTCGTTTACCTCAGGATGCTTAACTATGAGGGACAGCCTCACCCCAGTAGCCATTTTTGTTAAATACATTATAGAGAAAGATCTCTACCCTAGATTAGTGCCGTTCGTTCACTCGATAGGTCTAAAATTAAATATGATTTAGTGTGGTGATTTAAACAGACCACGTCACGATACACCTGTCATTCTAAATATAAGCAAACCTTGCGTAGGAGCCATGAGCATTCTTGGGCGTGGAACCAATGAGGGCGCTTTCTGGCTTGGCTCTGAGTCCATGAATGAAAGGGGCCCGAGGAAGAAGCAAGCCAAGAAAGTTCTGGCACAGCCTCGTTGGTTTCCTATCAGCATTAAAATAACCACAGGGTCAGCAAGCTCATGTTACTTTATTTTTGTATTTGCACTATTTAGTTTGCTTTTATACAGTTTTATTTCGCAGGTGAAATCGCACAAAAACCCCCCACACATTTCGCATTTTTGTCATTTAACTGGGGGCAGGTTTGCTCACTTTCCGCCCATGGGAGCCTGGTTTGAGCAGACAATGGGGCATATTAGCAAGACTGGCGATAAAATTATCGCCGTTTTAGCGGCAGGTAACTGCCGCTAAAACGGCGATAATGGGCTTGCTAATATGCGTTATGGAATTCCAATAGAAGCGCAGGTTAGATGTGCAGGACATCTAACCTGGGCTTCTATTGGAATTCCATAACGCATATTAGCAAGCCCATTATCGCCGGTCTTGCTAATATGCCCCTATGTCTTGCAGGAAAAGTAAAAGAGTGTTCAAGAGACATTTTCTCCTTGATCCAATCTCCTGCCTGCATCATCTCACCTGACCTTTGTATGGGATGTATGCTCTCGCGTTTAGTTTTCACACAAGATGCCAGAGCGTTCTATGCAATGCAAGTAATTTGACGTAATTTTCAAAACAATTATGGGGCATATTATCAACGGCCAGCGATAATTATCGCTGGCCGTACATAGCGATAGAAATATTATCGCTGGCTATCGCTGAATATTATCGCCATGATAACGCTATATTTACAACGCATAGCGCTATGGCGATAATATTTCAGCGATAAGCGGTGTTTTCAATGGAACATCACTGGTTTTCCAGCGATGTTCCATTGAAAACAGCGATAACTATTGCTGATACGACCCTGTGGTCGTATCAGCATAATCCATCTCCCATTAAAAGTATGCCTTAGTCAGGAATTTAACAGACGTTAAATTCCTGAGTTAAGACTGAGTAGCGCGATTTTTTTATCGCTGCACCTCCTTGTTAATATCGCGAAGCTGCCTTCACGATATTAACATGTGTTGTTTTCACAGCCACGCCTTCTTTGCATCTCATTAGCGATGCGAGGCGAGGCTGTGAAAAAACGGGCACTACATCAAGGAAACACGCGCTAGCGTGTCCTTGATGATATTGCGATATAATTATCGCCGCTTTTCGCCCAAAAACGGACGCTAAAGCAGCGATAATTATATCGCCAGCCCTTGCTAATATGCCCCTATGTTTATTTTGTGGAAAAAATGCGTTTTAGGCCCTGATTACGAGGGAAGGTGCTATTCAGTGGACCTGATAAATAACCATACCAAAAGGTACGTTATTTGTCGGGTGCAATAAAAAGTACCTATTACAAGTTTGTGGAGAATAAATTGCAGATTTTGGTGTTTAACGCACCAAAATCCGCATTTTATTGTAAATAATGTACATATTTCCCCTGTTAAAATTTGGTATGTTTGACCTGCCGAAATCAAAGCTTGAGGTATTTATTTTGTCCAGTCATTACTGGATGCGTTAAGCAATTCGTAATTTCGACCCAGGCGTAAACGGGGTCTACGCCTGGGTCAGAATTAACCTACCCACTCGTAATCAGGCTGATAGCCAACCTTTTATAAATTTCCTCAAGGCTTACAAAAGAAACAAAAAAAAACTAATGTACTCATTTTCGGTTTTATAGTTACTGATCTTCTAAAATAAAAGTGGATGGAAGTTTCTCTGAACACACACTGGTTGGGTCTACATCAATCAATCAAATGAGCATTATCCATGTTATTCAAATGATTTCCATTATGTTATAGCCCATAGAGGGTTGTGAAGCTTCATAACTATCAACTCAAATGCTGGGCATATTAAAACAATTAAATTGGCTCATGGCAAACACGCTCCCAAGGCCTTTCCCATTTTGGATCACAAAACATTTTGTTTGCAAGGGGAGGGCAAAATAGTGTATTTTTTGCATTCAAAATAGAAATACATTTTTGGGAAAATTACATGTTATATGCGAGCTACAGTCGAGCAGTGGTCTGCGTGGAAACTGTCTGACCTTGGGTTAAACAATTACACAATGTACCTTCTCAACGTATTGGCTGACTCTTGCTCACACTAGAAAGTACTATGGTATTGTCACGTGGGACCTGCCATTATAAAGTTATAAAGTACACATACAAAAAGTAGCATACTTCTATAAAAAAAAATAGAACTTGCTCTAGACTCATAAATACACGTTCATGATGATTATACACTTTTAAATAGGGAAAGGGCCTTGTTACGAGTGACCTGTTCATTTTGATTGGCACGTTAGTGAAAGTTATCAACAACAAGGGCCTGACTCAATGGACAAAAATCTTTAGCTTTAAGACACTGGATGAGTCCAAAATATTTTTTAACTACACCCCCCACGCAATGCGGTAAAATACCGCTAATTCAAGTGTCAAAATGTCCAATTTATAAACGCGCTGTCACTACACTGCAGCCAAAACGTTCCCACCCAAAATTTAATTAAAGAGGTTAGAAAAAGTGTGGGAGTGGAGAGAAAGCACCTCACGGTAGTAACACCAAGGGGGCTTGCTAGTTGGTATTCGCTAGCACACCCACTTATCATCATTGGTTGCTTTCTCACCATGAAAAGAAATGTGTTCCAACATAAACTATCTTAAACGTGAAGGAAGAAAACAGTAACAGCAAGGTACAATAAGCACTGTGGGTGCTAATGTTACACACGTGCCCTACTGATCCCGTGAGAAAGAAAAGAAATGCAGTTCCCAACATTAAAAATGAGTACCTACTCACTGGCCAAATATGACTTTATTAAGTGCTGTGAGCGTCCTCAATAAAAAATGGTTAAATTTAGACCATTATTACGTCCAAAGTGACAACATGTTTCGTTGCTACCACTTTGCGCAACTTCATCAGGGCTAAGGGGATAACCAATCTTCACTTCACTTGGAATTACCACTTGGTCGAGTTGTTGCTAGTGTCCCTCGTACCTGCAACCCCCTCGTTGTACGGTACGCGCCAATTGGTCGCATATCCGCCGGGTAACCATATACAATTATGGCACTGCTACCGGGAACTGTCGGCGTCTCAAGGCTACCGACAGCAACAACTCGACCAAGTCTTAATTCCAAGTGAAGTGAAGATTGGTTATCCCCTTAGCCCTGATGAAGTTGCGCAAAGTGGTAGCAACGAAACATGTTGGCGCTTTGGACGTAATAATGGTCTAAATTTAACCATTTTTTATTGAGGACGCTCACAGCACTGAATAGAGTCATATTTGGCCAGTGAGTAGGTACTCATTTTTAATGTTGGGAACTGCATTTCTTTTCTTTTCTCACGGGATCAGTAGGGCACGTGTGTAACATTAGCACCCACAGTGCTTATTGTACCTTGCTGTTACTGTTTTCTTCCTTCACGTTTAAGATAGTTTATGTTGGAACACATTTCTTTCATGGTGAGAAAGCAACCAATGATGATAAGTGGGTGTGCTAGCGAGTACCAACTAGCAAGCCCCCTGGTGTTACTACCGTGAGGTGCTTTCTCTCCACTCCCACACTTTTTCTAACCACTTTTTCTAACCTCTTTTAATTAAATTTTGGGTGGGAACGTTTTGGCTGCAGTGTAGTGACAGTGCGTTTATAAATTGGACATTTTGACACTTGAATTAGCGATATTTACCGCATTGCGTGAGGGTGTAGATTAAAAATATTTTGAACTCCTCCAGTGTCTTAAAGCTAAAGATTTTTGTCCATTGAGTCAGGCCCTTGTTGTTAATAATGTGTTGAGTGGGGGGCGGCTTGATTTTTTCCCCCCTTGGCTCCTTTCTGTGTTGATACGTTAGCGAAAGTTACCAATCCCATCGGAATTATGAGTTAAGCAGAAATACCGCTGATAAGTGGATTCCAACCAGAGGTTTCACCCCAGATTTACAAAAAAGTCACGGAACACAGCGCAGCAGCCAAAAATGCTGCGCTGCTTTGCGTGACAGGAAGGGAGCAGGAGAGCAGCATATCTACAGAGATAAGGCACTCTCCTCCCTTCTCCCTAGCGCCAGCGCTGATTTCAGCTGCTGAGCGCCAAGCACACACTTTAGCGCCATAGTGCTAGGGTGTGTACCTGTGTTTACCTTAGGTTTTGTACTGGAAGCGTACCCTTCCAGCACAAAATACTATACGTAGACATACTTTAAAAGTTTTCCTACTTTGCATGTGTGCTGCACAGTGCCTCCTTTCAAATGTCATTAACTTTGAAGCTAAACCTTGTCTACTGTTGTTTGTAGATAGGGTTTGCATCAAAAGGCATGGGTGGTAACATGGAAACACCCATGTAACTCCCATGTAACGCCTTCTTGGCGCTACGCAATGCAAAGCAGTGCTTTGTGCTGCTTTGTGGTACTTACAGGGTACTTGCCAGCACAAAACAAGTTTTGCAGTGGAAAGTAAATTAGGAAAAAACACATTTTGTGACGCTAACCCAGCGCAAAATGCTAGAAAATCTACCCCTTCATCTGCTTCAAACAGTCAAAGTTTCTGAGTAGAATACTGAGGACAAACATGCAGAAATCAGCACGGTAAACCCGATTTCCACATCTTATTCCCAAAAATGTGTAATCCTGTTATTCTCCAACTCCAAATTTATGGGATGCCTGTTATGTTTCATGTAGGTACCCTAATATAGGCCCGGGTAACATCATACAGCTTCACCTACATTACCTCACCTACACTACACTGTAACAAGCCTTTTAGTATTGAACCTTTACCTAGTTCTAGTCCTGGGTGCAGAAGGAGAGTTTCTCCTGAACAATAGAGTACTATAACTCCATCAATAGACTCACACAGTATGAATGAATTGTCATAAGGGTTCTTAGAAACCAGGCTGGGGCTACACCACCTTCCTTCCCATATCTACGTACACGGTTCATCCCATACGTCATCCTCAAATCCAACAATGGCTAATACAAGCAACAAGGGACAAAGGAGCCCTAGATACTTTCTGTATAAATATAGCACCTCTTGCTAATGTTAAGCAGAGGGAACCGAGACTTCCAGGCCGACACACTGACCAGAGACGCTGAGACTCCTGCATGCAGACGCTCCAGCTGACAGTGGTCTGAACATCCCTTGCGGGGTGTCCAGCTCGAGACCAAGAAGGGCTCCTACATTCTCACTTCAGATAATGGGGTTTGACTAAATCCTAGAGGGATTCTTGGCTTTACACCTACTCACATGCTAGGTACACTTAGGTACATCTAGATAGGCATCGCAGGAGTACGCACTTTCTTTTATCAATGCATTTTATATTCACGTATTTATTCATGCTTATTGCAAGATGGTAGAACTGTACTATCCTTTTATATTCGCTGTACTGCTAATCATATATCTCTGCTACTGTCTAATGGTTGTTTTAGCTCATATACTTTACACGAGAATAACAACTGTTCAATAAACCCTTATTGAAACCCCCAGGCTGTTTATTCTGTGTATCTCTGAGACAAGATAAATAAGCACGAGTGACTGAGCGAAAAGTAGTACATTGTTTCCACGATCTTGAGGGATCAGGGTTGTCATGTTCTGAGGTTGCCAGAAACGAATCTCTCCCGATAAGAGGAGACACTAGTGGCACTGTGAGCTAGCTTATGCAAACAGGCTAACATTCTCGGTGGGGGTGCTCAGAGTCAGTCTGCCACCAAACCCACAGTTTATGTTATCCGAACGCGCAGGTCCTGTATGGGCAATATAGGAACTACACGACATGGTGCCACCAACGATTGTTGGGCTCTTATTTAACAGTATAATCTGAGTAGTTCAGTCGTGCTATTCTCAGAGACCCCTACTCACAAAACGCCAGAGACGTCTGGAGTGGGTGGGCATAAACTCCGCCACAGCTGAGTAGGCGAGAAATCCTATTTATTGGCTGTTGGTTAATCAAGCTTGAAGGACATTTTGTTCCTAAAATTGTGCATAACACCTTATCTTATTTCCCTTGAACAAACATTTCCTTTTACAAAATGACTGAGGGCGAAGATAATCCAGTGGTGGCTAGAGGCCTCTCAGTAGAAGAAGAAGAAGAAGTGGATGGAGCACCCATTGCACCTAAATTCAGACGTACTATCACCCTGAAACTACTAGAATCTGGCTTAGCACCTAGGGGTGGCTTAGTAGCTTACGTGATTGAGGCACACGAATCAAACAAAACAGAGATATTTTATTCGTGGGTTATATTCCCAGCAGCAGATGGAAGAACACAGACATTTCACTACTGTATAGAAGGAGATGCACCACAGGAATATGGTCCTTGCGAGGACATAGAAGTTCCACTTACTTACCAGGAACACATATACTGGTTTAAAGGCGCCCTACCCCATATAAGAAACAAAGTAAGATTAGGTCCGCTCTGAGGAGACGGTGCAACATGGCCAATATTAGCGGCCTACACACATCATCCTGACATTGACACAATGCCACCCACCGACCACGTACGCAACCTAGGGGTCATCCTCGACCCCACCCTCTCCATGACTAAGCAGGTCAACGCCGTTTCCTCATCCTGCTTCAACATCCTCCGAATGCTCCGCAGGATCTTCAAGTGGATCCCCACCGAAACAAGAAAAACAGTCACCCAGGCCCTCGTCACCAGCAGGCTGGACTACGGAAACGCCCTCTACGCAGGAACGACGGCTAAGCTCCTGAGACGGCTGCAACGCATCCAGAACGCCTCTGCACGTCTTATCCTCGACATCCCCCGACGCAGCCACATCACACCCCACCTGAGAGACCTGCACTGGCTCCCTGTCAACAAGAGGATAACCTTCAAGCTCCTCACCCACGCACACAAAGCACTCCACAACTCCGGACCAGCCTACCTCAACAGACGACTCAGCTTCTACACCCCCACCCGCTAGCTCCGCTCGACCAGCCTCGCCCTCGCCTCAGTCCCCCGCATCCGGAAAACGACCGCCGGCGGCAGATCCTTCTCCCACCTCGCCGCCAAGACCTGGAACACCCTCCCCACCAACCTCCGACAGACCCAAGACCTACTGGCCTTCAGAAGACTCCTCAAGACCTGGCTCTTCGATCAGTAGCAGCACCACCCCCTCTTCCCCCAGCGCCTTGAGACCCTCGCGGGTATGTAGTGCGCTTTATAAGTGACATGATTGATTGATTGATTGAATGCCACAAGCAGACTTACTCTTACAACACAAGGATTTAATTAAAATCTACAGAAACCTGACACAGTTTGTCATGAGGACTTTCACAGTCCAACCAACATCGTTGCAACAAATGGAACTCAAATTCAGGGTTCAGCAACTAAAATTACACCACAAACATTACACGCGGTAATGGGCAAAGTGCCCACAAAACGTGAACAAATGCCATTCTGGATAGCCCAGAAAATAACTCAGCTGGAGGCAGTATTCCCGAATACTACCCCGTTTGAAAAACACAGAATGCTAACAATCTGCTTGCCCATGGGGATAACACCACAAGTAGAGGACTGCACCTCTTGGGGTACAGTCTTTGCTGCCATATATACCAGAATACTTGGTATTCCTTCATTGTCAGTAGTACCAGACGTATTGAGACAAATACAAAACGAGTACAGAGCAGAACCTGCCCTGAACTTAGGGATGAAGTTATTAGATAACTATGACCAGGTATCAGCCATAATACTAGCTAATATTAAAGGGGAAGCAGCTTCAGTGGCAATCCGCCAACGCCTAAGGGAGTTCGGCCCGTTAGAACAACAACACGAACTGCCCAAAATAATTGAAACTGCATATGCAGAATTAGGCAGAGACAGTTTGGGTGTGAAAGCATTAAAACCACAACTGATGGGCAGTCCTGAAAAGGACACTACAAAGCAGACACCTGCTTCTTCTAAAAAGAAGTGGGATAATAAAAAACAACAAAACTTTAAAAACACATCTCAATCCCGAGGCAGATCTCCTCCACAGGAGCCCTCTGAAAAGAGGTATAACCTCAGGAATAGGGATAATATTAGGAAACCTGACAGGTATCAGGATACTGATACACGTTCCTCTCGTTCCTTTCAGGGCTCGACGAAAAAATTAGAGAGAGAAGGACGGTCAGAACGCAAAGAGGAGCGTACAAAGTCCAGAGACAAGCAGCAAGACTATACTTCCAAAAAAGAAGACAAGCCAAAATCGAAACCTCAGTTTAAGAAGAAGAAAGTTGCAGGCATAAAAATCAGACATGCCCAGAATTCTGAGGACGCAGCTTCTGAACGGGGAATGGGCTCTGACGATGCTAGACAGTGCGGCAGAAGTAACAATAGCTCGCCAGAACCTGATGGAATTTCTGGTGACAGCGGACTTGAATGATTACATCACGGTGGAAACACCAGACACCAGGGTGAGCGTCCCACATAAGTTACACGAAATAACACTCCAAATGGAGGGTGACAAGCCCAGGAAAGTTAAAGGTCTCTTTTGGGAAAATCTGTCATCTGGTTATGACATCCTATTAGCAGAACAATATTGGCCGCCAGCAATCGTTATGGAGTACCCTAGGGGAGAAACGGTAATTTTTCCAGCATTCTCTGACCTTGTTCCCATACATCTTAAACATGCATATGCACAGGAGTGGGCGGTTGCCCTAGCTCCAGCACTATACCAAAATCATGCTGGTAGGGATGAGAATTCAACCCACCACGTGATCCCGTTAAAAGTTTCACAAAATGCTCAGAGGCAATACCCAATAAAACAAGAAGCTAAAAAACAGGTCAGGGAGATCTTAGATCAACTTGAATACCAAGGGGTGATTGAAACATGCACCTCACCAATGAACAACCCTTTGTTTCCCGTATCAAAACCGGACAACTCATATCGTCTAGTTTTAGATTACAGACATTTAAACTCATGCACAAAGACATTCGCTGTCCAAAACGCACTCAGTGCCGCATTAATGAATAACATTGTGCGGAAAAAGTACAAAACTACACTGGATATCTCAAATGGATTTTTCTGCCAAAATATAGCTCCTGAAGGCAGGTATTTGACCGCATTCTCAGCGTTGGGGTCCCAGCGGCAATTTTGTCATCTCCCCCAGGTGTATAAGAACAGCCCGGGGGTATTCTCAGCAAGATTAACAGAGTTACTCCAAAATTTTGATGAGGAAGCATTGTCCTATGTGGATGAATTTATCTGATGGACGATGACTTAAAAAAGCACTTGACCAGGGTGAGCACCATTATAATGGGATTCGCCTCTGAGGGCTACAAATTTAATTTTAAGAAATCAAAAATAGCCCACCTCAGTGTCCTATTCTTAGGATACGAGCTTTCAAGTGAAGGGAAAAGCCTGGCAGCTAACTTTTAGAAAAATGTGCGCTGCTTCAACCACCAAAATCATTAAAAAATCTACAATCAATACTGGGATTCCTAAATTTCGGCAGAACATACATTTTAGATTACGCAGAAAAAGTAAAGCCTTTCTACGACTTAATCAAACCTGATTTTTCAGTGAGCCATTGGACACAGGAACACACAAACATCCTACGTTCACTACAAGAAGACATGATAGCTTCAAAACACTTACAGACACGCGTAAATGTACGCAACCTAGTGATCCGTGTAATAGCGGGTCAATGCGGGTACACTTACTTATCCTTCAATGAAGGTGAAGCAGTACCAATCGCATACAAATCACACCTGTACACAAACGCAGAAATGCGTTTCACTTCAACGGAAAAAATCCTGACAGCAGTTCAGACCGCTGTAGCAAGAGAAAGAGTACTGGCTCAGGGGAAACGCATAATTGTCGTGACCCCAGTACCAGCTTTAGAAGCTGTTACAAAGGCTAGCATTCCAAATGCAAAAGCCTTACATCTGAGATGGATACAATGGGCTAATTCTCTTACTGCAACGGATGTTGAATACAGATTTGACCCAAGTCTAAAAACACAAGCATTCCTGCAATACGAACAAGAATATCCTCTACCAAATGAGATTTTGCCTCTAGATCAGTATGAATATATTATTTACACTGACGGATCTGCTCAACCGGCCATAGGGAGTAAGCAACAATACAGCGCAGCTTGTGCAATCGTTAAAGGTCGCATGCGGGATGGAAAGTTCCATCCGAGTTTCACCAAAACGCAGTCTCTAGGAGACTGCACGGCTCAGTTGGCAGAGTTAAAAGCACTGATACTGGCACTTGTAAATACGGATCACGAATTCCCCACACTAATTGTGTGTGATTCCTTTACTGTGTGCAGTCTTCACAATAGGTAGTCTGTTAGTTA
>CAWUFW010026945.1:0-29862 GCA_963921515.1 Calotriton arnoldi
GGGGCCGATTCGATCTCGGCCGGTAGGGCACCGAATCGGATTTGGCTTTACCGGATCCGATTCGGACGCCCTGTTTCCGACCGATTCGAACACCCGTCCGCGCGAGCAAGTACGATGCAAGCGTACGCGAAATCGCCGACCGACTCTCGTTCCCCGGGTCCGAACCGCTTCGAACGACTCGTACAGACATGACTCGCACCACACAATGGAGACATTCCCCGACCGAGCAAGTACGATGCGCGCCGAACAGTCCGACCGACTCGCGCTGCCTTATCGTAATCAGTTGGTCGGGACTGCCGCTTGGATGTTGGTCGGTCATGTTTCCGCTATGGTGCCGTACACCATAATAAGTCCTCTAATGTTATTAATATATTTATGTGGAGGAGGTATTTCATTGTTAACTGGTGTAATTTTTTCTGATCCTCAGTTCCAGGGACAATGTGGTTACCATTTTTTCTATTAAATGTGTTTTGTTTTTTTATAAATTAATAAATATTTTACATTTTCTTGTATATTTTTGCTTTCCTGAAGCATTTCTTTCTTTTGATCTATTTTTAATGTTTTCTTTTTATCTTTAGATGCTATGGATGATTAGATATTTAGCTTTAATTTTTCTCAGTAGTATTTACCCTTTTTTTTGCTGCAAATTACAAAATAAAATAACAGCGGAAATAGTGGGCACCCCTGCCTTGTGCTCCAAAGGAGAGCAAAAAAGGTGGATGAGAAGCACCCACAGGTCACTCAGGCCATAGTAGCACTTTTTATTTACTAATCTTTAAGCCAAGTACGCGTCCCTTAGGACCATGATCTCCATCATCCATAAAGGTATGTCCGCTTTATACATTTGAACCCCTTCTTGCTTTCAAGAGAGACAACCACCTTCTCATCCTCATCGTTCTGCGTCTCCAACTGTATATGGGAGTTTGTCCTAACATGATTCGCTGAAGTGTGATTATGTATTAACCCTACCTTTGGTGGTTAAATAATTATGTAATATAGACCTTCAGTTTATTGTGCAAAACCTTCACTATGATCTTTATATCTGCATTTATGATTGATATTGGTCTCGTATTTTGCTAATTGAAGTGGGTCACAGCCAGGTTCGTTAAATTAAGGGGTTTTCAGACAGACATATGTGTTTTTAAATGTCGCCCTACCGAAATTTTTATTTCTAAATATCGTGACTCAGAAATCATGACGTTAAGAATATTGTGTTTAACAATATCGATTATAAAACAAGAAATATCATTTTAAATAATAGTTTTTTGTTTTTTTTTATTTCAAAATTTACTTGTTTTAAAAATTTCTTTTTAAAATTAGTGTTATGTATTATAGTATATATTTTAAAATGTATGTGTTTTGGGCGATTTCTATAATAATTGTTTATGTTTTCTAACATATGTGTTACATTTTTAGTAGTTATCAATTGTTTTTTAATTAAATTTTGCGTTTTTTATTTCCGTAGTGCGTAGTGGGTTTATAGTTGAGTAGTTTTGGAATTTATTTAATTTTTGTAAATTCATGATTATATTTTGTTTTTTTATTAATTATTTAATTTTTATTTTATAGTGTTAATTGTGTGAAGGATTACAAAAATTATTATGAATTGTTTTTTTTTATTATTAATTAATTCCAAAGTAGTTTTTGTAATTGTCTAAATTTTTTAGATGCATGATTGTGTGTTTTATAGGGTTAAAGTGTGTGAAGCACTTTATTTTTAATTCATTAATAATAAGTTCCTAATTAATAACTAATTTTTTTAAATTAAATTTGTAAATTCTGTTACTTTTTTAGGCGTTGGTTGAGGTGTTTATATGGGCTAAAGCGTGGTAAGTAAAGTAAGTATTTTAAAATAATATTTAGCTTATTATTATTATTAATTAATTATTTGATATTTATTTAGGGTTATTGTTTATAATTTTGTTGTTTGCATATTACTTTTATAGGGGTAAAGGTTTTGAAGTATATTACATTTACTTACTTTACAATCCATATTTGAATACTATTCGGTTTATGAATTAGAATATTTTTTAATTGTGTTAGTTTTTTTTACATTTTAATTTTAACTCAGATTGTTCACGTTTATAAGTGTGTAAAGTGTGGGAATTTTTATAATTGTAATTAATTTTTAATAATTTTTTAATTCATAATATTTCTTTAATTGTTAATTACCTATGGCAGTGGTTCCCAAACTTTTGACTCCTGAGGACCCCTATTGAGTCACTACTGGAAGCCGAGGACCCCCAAGCAATTCGTACGATTTAAATTTCAAACATTAAAACAGTCATTCGAAAAAATAAACACACGTGTGCACACCAAACAGATACCAAAATTACTAAAGCTTTTAGTATTTTATATTGAAAAAATTTGCAAAATCGAAACTTTTTAATAGGAAGGTTGGTGCTGCATCTCGGCGACTAACTTTTCAATATTTGGCTTTATTTTAGAGTATGAGGCTCTGACGGGGCCGGACTGGAACCCAAAGCAGCCCTGGCAAATGTTGTCAGGCCAGTCCCTGTACGGTGCACACCAAGTGCAGTGAGTGAGCCTGGCCACTACAAAGCGGACTTTGGGGGGCTCTCCCACCAAGAAAATTTGGGTAAAATGGTGCATTCTACAACACATTTGTAATTATATATTGAATTGTATTCGCTTTCAAAGCATAGTAAATGATGACCTTACTATGCACCAATACAACAATCGTTTTGGGGCTCTTCCATGAATCCCTCCCTATCATCCTCCAAAAGTGCCTCTTCTTCCTGGATAGCACCTCTGTCACATGTATTTCATTTGTTTTATAGCATCTCTCATACTAGTGTAGGGTGTCAGAGCACTTTACATCACACACATACAGAAACAATGGGGAGATTTACAAAAAGTTGCGACAAAGCAGTGCAGCCCCCTGCGAGGCTGCGCTGTGCGACAGGGAGGGAGCAGGGGAGCGCCATATTTCCAAAGCTATGGCTCTCTCCTCCCCTTTCTCTGGCGCAGGCGCTGATTTCAGTAGCTCACAGCGCCATGCACACACCTTAGCGCTGTAGCGCTAAGGTGTGTGCATGAGTGTAGCATAGGTTTTGTACAGGAAGGGTAACCTTCCTGTACAAAATACTATGCTAGACACGAGGGAAAGCTTTTCCCACTTTATAGGCGTGCTGCACAGTGCAGCACGCATACAAAGCAGGAAAAGGAGGGAGAAATGAAAGAATTTCTCCTTCCTTGTGCCTAGTTGAAAAGGGCGCAGTGTTCTCACGCTAAACCCAATCTACTGTTTTTAGTAAATTGGGTTTAGCGTGAGAAACCTTGGGTGGTTGCATGGGAACAAGTTTAGTGCTGGAAAGTAAATTACAAAAAAAGATTTTGCGTTGTTTAGTGTCACTTTTGTGACGCAAACATGGCGCAAAAGCTTAGTAAATCTCCCCAATTAATCATACGTGTGTAAATCAGTGTATAGAAAATGTTACATAGGGAAAGGGACTTCAAGGTGTAGGATTCACATGTCATCCATACTGGTAAGCATTTTTTTAGAGTGCTTGATTTGGAGAAACACAAAATCTGGTTTCAGAATGTAACACAGTGGTTAGTGTTGACTTTAATTATAACAATTTAATTCTACCCAAACATACCTTTTGGCAGCATCAGGATAATGAAAGACTGGGAAAAAAGATGGCATACTAACTTGTACCATGCAGTTTGTATGCAGCTCTTTGACGGCAGTTCATAGCTGACGGTGCTAGATTATGATTGTAACTTATGAACTGCACAGTAACAAAATAATCTCTGTGACAAAAGCAGTAACCCAGCTATGCCCATAAAATACTGTTTTATTAAAAATGCATGGTACACGTTCTTTGGAGCAGGCATATTAACCCTCTGCGCTACCTACCATCTCTCTCCAGCAGGTACATTAATCATTCGCGTTATCTTGACACTTTTATTGTTGTTGTAAAACTGCAGATTATACAAGGAACTTTGCATTGCTTTTATGACAGCTGCCTGCGGACCCCCTGGGAATGTGTCAGGGACTCCTGGGGTCCGCGGACCCCAGTTTGGGAACCACTGACTCTATGGCATTAGGTAAGTACATCTTTTTTAATTTAGATGTAGGTTTTGAATTCGTGGTGTTATAGGGTAGGAAATAAAAATAAGTAAATTTACGTAATAATTAATGCATTTCTTTCTAAAACTAAATTTGAAATCAAAATTATCAAAAAAATATTTAATATAATTTTTGAAGGTATGGGTCATATGCATTTTTATTAGGATATTTTTTGTTCAATATGTTATATTAAATATATTTGTAATTTAATTTGTATCATATTTCTTTTTCATATATTTTCTTTTTTAAATCAGTTTCATGTTGTTAATATTTTTCGATTTTATATTTTTTTACTGACTGTAGTGGGAATCTTAATTCTATTAATTTATTGAAGTTGGAATAGTAAATTTTACCACGCTACTATCCAACACTTTCCCTACTGTTGCACTCACTGGAGTTGGAATATTAATTTTTGCTCCTCTGCTAACCAACACTTTTACAACTTTTGCATTCATTTCAGTGGTAATATTCATTTTTACCTGTCCACTATCCAACACTTTCCCATCTGTTTAACTCATTGGATTTGTAATAGTAATTTTTAGCCCTCCGCTATACAACACTTTCCCTACTGTTACACTCATTGGAGTGTGAAGATAAATTTTTACCCCTCCTATAGACAACACTTTCCCTACTGTTACAATTATTGCAGTGGGAATAGTGCATTTTATCTGTAGCCTATACAACATTTACACTTTTGTTGCACTCATTCTAGTTTTAAATTGTAAATTTTACCCCGCCACTATCCAACAGTTCCACCACTGTTGCACTAACTGTAGTGGGAATAGTAATTTGTTCTCTTCCGATATCCATCACTTTGCCAAATTTGCACTCATTGCATTGTGAATAGTTATTTTTTACCTGTACGCTATCCAACGCTTTCCCTACTGTTACACTTACTGGAGTGGGAACAGTTATTTTTATTCCTAGGCTATAGAACACTTTCACTATTGTTGCACTCACTGGAGTGGGAATAGTAATTTTAACTATATCGCTATTCAACATTTTCCCTACTGTTGCACTGACTGCAGTATTAGATTTAAGTTAAAAGATTTTTAAATAGTTGAATCTTTTGATTTTTAATAAAATGTTTCATTTTTTTTGATTTTATGTTATTGCTATATATAAATATATACACATATATATACATATTCACTGAAAAAACTATAGGTTTTAGGGACAGTTATAGTTAGTTGGACATTTCACTCGTACAAAACCATAGAAATTTCCGTTATAGTTAGTTCAGCTAACTATAACTCGCGCCCGCAATGCACTGCTGATGACGTCACATATTACATCACTCATGACATGGTCAGTGACATCACTGATGACATCACTGATGACATCTCAAATGACATCACTGATGACATCACTAATGACATCATCCAGTGACTGTGTGTTTCTGTAAAGTTTAAAGTTTAAATATGTTTAATATATATAGGGAAAGGCGTATTGAAGAATGAGTGGGTGTATAAGTGTCTGAATGGATGATTTAGTACGTGAGTGACTGACTCTACAAGTGAGTGATTAAATGTATCTTACTGAATGCATGGGTTAGTGACTAAACTGTGTGAATGTCTGTATCCGTCTGTCTGTTGGTTTGTAAGCGGCTGCATGGCTTTCTGAATAGCTACATGAGTGTCTACATGGGTTATTGATTGATTGTCTGAGTATCTGTATGGGTGCCTGAGTGTTTGTGTGGGTGGGGTGTGTGTGACTCTGTGCATAGATGTGTGAGTTGGTGATTCACTGGGTGCATGGTTTCAAGAGTGCATCTGTGATGGACTGTATGGGTGGGTGAGTGTGTGTATGGGTGTGTTAGTGATTGAATGTATATCTCAGTGGTACATGTGTGAGTAACTACATATGTGAAAGGCAGTATATATATGTGTGTTGGAGTATATAAATGGCTATAAGTGAGAGTGTGTGATTGTGAGAGTGGCTGTATGGATGAGTGTGTACTTGTATCAGTGATTGTATAAGAGCGTAAGAATGTGCTAGTATTTGTATGAGTAAGTGAGCTGGTGTGTGTATAACTGTATAGGTGAGTAAATGGGTGTGTGATTAAGTTTATTGCATGACTGACTAGGTGTGTGAGTACCTCTATGGATGAGTGGCAGTGTGTGAGTGTTTATATAGGTGTATGAGTGCATATGATAGTCCTGTACTGAGTGACTAAGTATGAGTGACTGTACGGGTGAGTGAGTGGATGTGTGTGTAGACCTAAGAATCAGTGAGTGGGTATGTAGTTTTTGGTGTTGGAGTGTCTATGGTTTTGAGAATGGCAGTCTGTAATTTAGAGTGGGTGTATCAAAAGTTATATTAGGGTGTGAGAAGATGCATGAAATTATCACATGGATGATGTCATCAGTGATGTCATTTGAGATGTCATCAGTGATGTCATCAGTGATGTCACTGACCATGTCATGAGTGATGTAATATGTGACGTCATCAGCAGTGCATTGCGGGGCGCGAGTTATAGTTAGCTGAACTAACTATAACGGGGAATTTCTATGGTTTTGTACGAGTGAAATGTCCAACTACCTATAACTGTCCCTAAAACCTATGGTTTTTTCAGTGAATTTCAAAGGTTTTTTAAATGCTAATTTCTAACTATAACGTGTCTGAAACCTATGATTTTTTAAGTGAATTTCAAAGGTTTTTTAAATGCTAGTTTCTAACTATGCCTACAGAGGTAGGACATGTGAAGAAAGAAGAAAAACGCACAGAAAGAAGCAAAAGATGTGCAGAAAGAACCAACAGAGGAGCAGAAAGAGGCCTTGTTGCAAAATCATCCTGTGCCCACAACTTTTTCAGACGGGTACTGGTGGTAACTGACTCTGACTAACCAGAGCCAGTGCTATGCTAAAAGACACTTAGAATACAGTGAAAACACCTACATACACTAGGGAACACTATGCGTTGGGGTACCCCTGTGATTAGCATGACCTCCTCTGCAAGTCCCTAGTACATAATAGGGCAGGGGGATTAAAACTACCTTCTTAAAACGCGCAACAGGGCGCGTTTGCACAGTGGTGAAGGGAGGGGGCCTGAGGTGACATGTGTGCAAACGCACCCCGTGGCGCGTTTTAAGTTGTGGGATTAAGTCCCCTTGAATTCTGAGGGTCCCTGGGGCCCAACTAGCCCCCAGGTACCTACAGTTAGGACCACAGAGCTGAGTTGCAGAGAGGCGTTCCGAGGCCACGCACCTTTTTTCACCTCTCTGCAACGCAACTCTGTTGTGCTTACTGGAAGGTACCTGGTGGGCTAGTTGGTCCCCAGGGTCCCTCAGGATTCAAAGGGAATTAATTCCCCAACTTAAAACGCACCACAGGGCGTGTTTGCGCACATGTCACCTGAGGCCCCGCCCCTCCCTTCACCACTGTGCAAACGCGCCCCGTGGTGCGTTTTAAGTTGGGGGATTAGGTCACCTTGAATCCTGAGGGTCCCTGGGGCCCAACTAGCCCACTAGGTACTTCCAGTAAGCACCACAGGCCTGCGTTGCAACGCCTGTAACAAATTGTGCAGTTGTGTTTAGGTAGTGAAGAGGGTCGTGCTGGGGGTAGTGTTTTAGGGTTTAGGGTAGTGCAGTGGTGTTTGTGTAGTGTAGGGGGTCATGCTGGGGGTAGATTTAGGGTTTAGGGTAGTGCAGTGGTGTTTGGGTAGTGTAGGGAGTCATGCTGGGGGAGTGTTTTAGGGTTTAGGTTAGTGCAGTGGTGTTTGGGTAGTGTAGGGGGTCGTGCTGGGGGTAGTGTTTTAGGGTTTAGGGTAGTGCAGTGGTGTTTGGGTAGTGTAGGGGGTCGTGCTGGGGGTAGTGATTTAGGGTAGTGCAGTGGTGTTTGGGTAGTGTATGGGTACTGCTGGGGGTAGTGTTTTAGGGTTTAGGTTAGTGCAGTGGTGTTTGGGTAGTGTAGGGGTACTGCTGGGGGTAGTGTTTTAGGGTTTAGGGTAGTGCAGTGGTGTTTGTGTAGTGTAGGGGGTAGTGTTTTAGGGTTTAGGGTAGTGCAGTGGTGTTTGTGTAGTGTAGGAGGTCGTGTTTTAGGGTTTAGGGTAGTGCAGTGGTCTTTGGGTAGTGTAGGGAGTCGTGCGGGGGTAGTGCTTTAGGGTTTAGGGTAGTGTAGGGGGTCATGCGGGGGTAGTGTTTTACGGATTAGGGTAGTGCATTGGTGTTTGGGTAGTGTAGGGGGTCATGCGGGGGTAGTGTTTTAGGGTTTAGGGCAGTGCAGTGGTGTTCGGGTAGTGTAGGGGGTCGTGCTGGGGGAGTGTTTTAGGGTTTAGGGCAGTGCAGTGGTGTTTGGGTAGTGTAGGGGGTCGTGCTGGGGGAGTGTTTGAGGGTTTAGGGCAGTGCAGTCGTGTTCGGGTAGTGTAGGGGGTTGTGCTGGGGGTAGTATTTTAGGGTTTAGGGTAGTGCAGTGGTGTTCGGGTAGTGTAGGGGGTCGTGCTGGGGGTAGTGTTCTAGGGTTTAGGGCAGTGCAGTGGTGTTTGGGCAGTGTAGGGGGTAATGCTGGGGGTGGTGTTTTAGGGTTTAGGGCAGTGCAGTGGTGTTCGGGCAGTGTAGGGGGTCGTGCTGGGGGTGGTGTTTCAGGGTTTAGGGCAGTGCAGTGGTGTTCGGGCAGTGTAGGGGGTGGTGTTTCAGGGTTTAGGGCAGTGCAGTGGTGTTCGGGCAGTGTAGGGGGTCGTGCAGGGGTGGTGTTTCAGGGTTTAGGGCAGTGGTGTTCGGGCAGTGTAGGGGGTCGTGCTGGGGGTGGTGTTTCAGGGTTTGGGGCAGTGCAGTGGTGTTCGAGCAGTAAAGGGAGTCGTGCTGGGGGTGGTGTTTCAGGGTTTAGGGCAGTGCAGTGGTGTTCAGGCAGTGTAGGGGGCGGTGCAGGGGGTGGTGTTTCAGGGTTTAGGGCAGTGCAGTGGTGTTCGGGCAGTGTAGGGGGTCTTGCTGGGGCTGGTGTTTCAGGGTTTAGGGCAGTGCAGTGGTGTTCGGGCAGTGTAGGGGGTCGTGCTGGGGCTGGTGTTTCAGGGTTTAGGGCAGTGCAGTGGTGTTCGGGCAGTGTAGGGGGTCATGCTGGGGCTGGTGTTTCAGGGTTTAGGGCAGTGCAGTGGTGTTCGGGCAGTGTAGGGGGTCTTGCTGGGGCTGGTGTTTCAGAGTCTAGGGCAGTGCAGTGGTGTTCGGGCAGTGTAGGGGGTCTTGCTGGGGCTGGTGTTTCAGGGTTTAGGGCAGTGCAGTGGTGTTCGGGCAGTGTAGGGGGTCGTGCTGGGGGTGGTGTTTCAGGGTTTAGGGCAGTGCAGTGGTGTTTGGCCAGTGTAGGGGGTCATGCTGGGGCTAGTGTTTCAGGATTTAGGGCAGAGGAATGGTGTTCAGGCAGTGTAGGGGGTTTTGCTGGAGGTGGTGTTTCAGGGTTTAGGGCAGTACAGTGGTCTTCGTGCAGTGTAGGGGGTGGTGTTTCAGGGTTTAGGTCAGTGGTGTTCAGGCAGTGTAGGGGGTCTTGCTGGGGTTGATGTTTCAGGGTTTAGGGCAGTGCAGTGGTGTTCGGGCAGTGTAGGGGGTCGTGCTGGGGGTGGTGTTTCAGGGTTTAGGGCAGTGCAGTGGTGTTCCGGCAGTGTAGGAGGTCGTGCAGGGGGTGGTGTTTCAGGGTTTAGGGCAGTGCAGTGGTGTTCGGGCAGTGTAGGGGGTCGTGCTGGGGGTGGTGTTTCAGGGTTTAGGGCAGTGCAGTGGTGTTCGGGCAGTGTAGGGTGTCGTGCTGAGGGGTGGTGTTTCAGGGTTTAGGGCAGTGCAGTGGTGTTCGGGCAGTGTAGGGGGTCGTGCAGGGGGTGGTGTTTCAGGGTTTAGGGCAGTGCAGTGGTGTTTGGGCATTGTAGGGGGTCGTGCAGGGGTGGTGTTTCAGGGTTTAGGGCAGTGCAGTGGTGTTCGGCCAGTGTAGGTGGTCTTGCTGGGGGTGGTGTTTCAGGCTTTAGTGCAGTGGTGTTCGGGCAGTGTAGGGGGTCTTGCTGGGGGTGGTGTTTCAGGGTTTAGGGCAGTGCAGTGGTGTTCGGGCAGTGTAGGGGTCTTGCTGGGGCTGGTGTTTCAGGGTTTAGGGCAGTGCAGTGGTGTTCGGGCAGTGTAGGGGGTCGTGCTGGGGCTTTTGTTTGAGGGTTTAGGGTAGTGCAGTGGAGTTCGGCAGTGTAGGGGGTCGTGCTGGGGCTGGTGTTTCAGGGTTTAGGGCAGTGCAGTGGTTTTCGGGCAGTGTAGGCGGTCGTGATGGGGCTGGTGTTTCAGGGTTTAGGGCAGTGCAGTGGTGTTCTGGCAGTGTACGGGGTTGTGCTGGGGGTGGTGTTTCAGGGTTTAGGGCAGTGCAGTGGTGTTCGGGCAGTGTAGGGGGTCGTGCTGGGGGTGGTGTTTCAGGGTTTAGGGCAGTGGTGTTCGGGCAGTGTAGGGGGTCTTGCTGGGGGTAGTGTTTCGGGGTTTAGGGCAGTGCAGTGGTGGTCGTGCAGTGTAGGGGGTCGTGCTGGGGGTGGTGTTTCAGTGTTTAGGGCAGTGCAGTAGTGTGCGGGCAGTGTAGGGGATCGTGCAGGGGGTGGTGTTTCAGGGTTTAGGGCAGTGCAGTGGAGTTCGGGCAGTGTAGGGGGTCGTGCTGGGGTGGTGTTTCAGGGTTTAGGACAGTGCAGTGGTGTTCGGGCAGTGTATGGGGTCTTGCTGGGGGTGCTGTTTCAGGGTTTAGGGCAGTGGTGTTCGGGCAGTGTAGGGGGTCTTGCTGGGGGTGGTGTTTCAGGGTTTAGGGCAGTGCAGTGGTGTTCGGGCAGTGTAGGGGGTCTTGCTGGGGGTGGTGTTTCAGGGTTTAGGGCAGTGGTGTTCGTGCAGTGTAGGGGGTCGTGCTGGGGATGGTGTTTCAGGGTTTAGGGCAGTGCAGTGGTGTTCGGGCAGTGTAGGGGGTCATGCAGGGGTGGTGTTTCAGGGTTTAGGGCAGTGCAGTGGTGTTCGGGCAGTGTAGGGGGTCGTGCTGGGGGTGGTGTTTCAGGGTTTAGGGCAGTGCAGTGGTGTTCGGGCAGTGTAGGGGGTCGTGCTGGGGGTGGTGTTTCAGGGTTTAGGGCAGTGGTGTTCGGGCAGTGTAGAGGGTCTTGCTGGGGGTGATGTTTCAGGGTTTAGGGCAGTGCAGTGGTGTTCGGGCAGTATAGGAGGTCTTGCTGGGGGTAGTGTTTCAGGGTTTAGGGCAGTGCAGTGGTGTTCGGGCAGTGTAGGGGTCATGCTGGGGTTGGTGTTTCAGGGTTTAGGGCAGTGCAGTGGTGTTCGGGCAGTGTAGGGGGTCGTGAAGGGGTGGTTTTTCATGGTTTAGGGCAGTGCAGTGGTGTTCGGGCAGTGTAGGGGGTCGTGCTAGGGTATGTGTATCAGGGTTTAGGGCAGTGCAGTGGTGTTCGGGCAGTGTAGGGGGTCGTGCAGGGGCTGGTGTTTCAGGGTTTAGGGCAGTGCAGTGGTGTTCGGGCAGTGTAGGGGGTCTTGCTGGGGGTAGTGTTTTAGGGTTTAGGGTAGTGCAGTGGTGTTTGTGTAGTGTAGGGGGTCATGTTTTAGGGTAGTGCAGTGGTGTTTGGGTAGTATAGGGGGTCGTGCTGGGGGTAGTGTTTTAGGATTTAGGTTAGTGCAGTGGTGTTTGGGTAGTGTAGGGGTCGTGCTGGGGGTAGTGTTTTAGGGTTTAAGGTAGTGCAGTGGTGTTTGTGTAGTGTAGGGGGTCGTGCTGGGGGCAGTGTTTTAGGGTTTAGGGTAGTGCAGTGGTGCTTGTGTAGTGTAGGGGTCGTGCTGGGGGTAGTGTTTTAGGGTTTAGGGTAGTGCAGTGGTGTTTGTGTAGTGTAGGGGGTCATGTTTTAGGGTAGTGCAGTGGTGTTTGGGTAGTATAGGGGGTCGTGCTGGGGGTAGTGTTTTAGGGTTTAGGGTAGTGCAGTGGTGTTTGTGTAGTGTAGGGGGTCATGCTGGGGTAGCGTTTTAGGGTTTAGGATAGTGCAGTGGTGCTTGTGTAGTGTAGGGGTCGTGCTGGGGTAGTGTTTTAGGGTTTAGGGTAGTGCAGTGGTGTTTTTGTAGTGTAGGGGGTCATGTTTTAAGATGCAACGCTCCAATACCTCACCAGTCTGCACTACATAAAACTGCAAAAACTAAAAATAAAAAGTGTTTTGCACACTTTTGTCATTGGGCTATATGTGGGCTACATCTGGGTAATATTTGTGCTACATTTGGGCTCTTTTTTCACTGGCGGCCATCTTGGAAGACTTCTTTGTTATGAAGTTTCCTAATTTCCTCATTTACTGCAGTCTCCTCAGTAGGAAATGCTTTCAGTTTTTACTTTGATTCCATCAAGAAGGCATTCAGATGTGTCACACATTTGCCATAAATTCAGAATGTTATTACTCTAGTTGTTCATTAGATCACTGTAGTAAAGCTACTGCTCACCAAGGAGTTAACTGGAAGTCTACTGCTTGTATTGAAAGTGATTGTTTCAGTCTGCATGTCAGAATTTTCTAATGAAATAGAAGAGGATTTGAGATCTCACTTAAAACATGCACTAAATTTTCTTTTGCAGCACTAACCATAATTTCTATGGCAAAATGAACCCCTCATTTTGTTCCTTTTTAAATTAAATGTTTTAAGTGTTACCAGTTTATTCCAATCAAGATGGCTTCAGGTGTGCCATACTTTTGTCATAAGTAAGGCTGTTAGCACTCTAGTTGTTCTTTAGAACACTCTGGGAAGCTGCAGTATAACACAAAGGCATCAACTGACAGGCTGCTCCTGTTGAAATATAACAGGAAGATATTTGAGATCTCACTTAAAACATGTCCTAATTTTTCTTTCTACAGCACTAACCATAATTTCTATGGCAAAATGAACCCCCTCATTTTGTTCCTTTTAAATTAAATGTTTTAAGTGTTACCAGTTTATTCCAATCAAGATGGCTTCAGGTGTGCCATACTTTTGTCACAAGTAAGACTGTTAGCGCTCTAGTTGTTCTTTAGAACACTCTGGGAAGCTGCAGTAGAACACAAAGGCATCAACTGACAGGCTGCTCCTGTTGAAATATAACAGGAAGATATTTGAGATCACACTTGAAACATGTCCTAATTTTTCTTTCTACAGCACTAACCATAATTTCTATGACAAAATGAACCCCATCATTTTGTTCCTTTTTAAATTAAATGTTTTAAGTGTTACCAGTTTATTCCAATCAAGATGGCTTCAGGTGTGCCATACTTTTGTCATAAGTAAGACTGTTAGCGCTCTAGTTGTTCTTTAGAACACTCTGGGAAGCTGCAGTAGAACACAAAGGCATCAACTGACAGGCTGCTCCTGTTGAAATATAACAGGAAGATATTTGAGATCACACTTGAAACATGTCCTAATTTTTCTTTCCAG
Organism: Calotriton arnoldi; assembly: GCA_963921515.1. Classification (NCBI taxonomy): domain Eukaryota; kingdom Metazoa; phylum Chordata; class Amphibia; order Caudata; family Salamandridae; genus Calotriton; species Calotriton arnoldi. Next base: position 13,455 of record CAWUFW010026945.1, read on the forward strand.
AGCACTAACCATAATTTCTATGACAAGATGAACCCCATCATTTTGTTCCTTTTTAAATTAAATGTTTTAAGTGTTACCAGTTTATTCCAATCAAGATGGCTTCAGGTGTGCCATACTTTTGTCATAAGTAAGGCTGTTAGCACTCTAGTTGTTCTTTAGAACACTCTGGGAAGCTGCAGTAGAACACAAAGGAATCAACTGACAGTCTCTGCCCTTGTTGGATGTACATGTTTTACTGAGAATGTCAGACTTCATGCTCACATGACTGAGAAAGATAATGTGAATTTACAGAAAATATGCTCTCATTTTAGCTTCTGGGGCACCTTCCAAAACTGTATGGGACAAGCATGTGAAAATAGTTTTTCTCAAACATGATTCATGATATCCCAGCAGAAGGTTTTTCACAGGGTAAAATCACCTTAGAACACACCACAATTCCTGAAATTAGTATGGTACCATCAACAAATGAATTCTAAAGTAACTAAAGTCTGTTATCACCCTTTATAGTTCTCCTTTTGGTAACCCTCAAAATCTTCGATTCACTACAATGCATTTCAATGGGGTACTATCATTTATATTGGTCCCAAGATGGCTGCCAGCAATTCCAGGATGAAGTGCTGACAGCCAATCAGATCTCACGATGACATGTGTGGTTAGGCTCCGCCCAGATATATATGTGTTTTTACTTTTGATTTTCTCAGCAACTACTGAACCGGTTCGCTCCTATCCTGAAAGTCTCGGGGTGATTCGGTAAGCGGGGGCCGAGAAAAAAGGGGGGTCCCAAAATGTGTTTTCCCCATTCAATTTTCCATAGGAACCTTTAGTCGCAGCTACAGCCCGAACTGCTGAACGGAATTACACCAAATTTGCCAAAAGGTAGCCCTTGGTTCAGGGTTGTGCCTTTGCTTAAATGGTGTAAATCCGTTCAGTAGTTCCTGAGAAATTTGAAAAAGAAAACACATATGTATCTGGGCGGAGCCTAACCACACATGTCATCGTGAGATCTGATTGGCTGTCAGCACTTCATCCTGGAATTGCTGGCAGCCATCTTGGGACCAATATAAATGATAGTACCCCATTGAAATGCATTGTAGTGAATCGAAGATTTTGGGGGTTACCAAAAGGAGAACTATAAAGGGTGATAACAGACTTTAGTTACATTAGAATTCATTTGTTGATGGTACCATACTAATTTCAGGAATTGTGTTGTGTTCTAAGGTGATTTTACCCTGTGAAAAACCTTCTGCTGGGATATCATGAATCATGTTTGAGAGAAAACTATTTTCACAGCTTGTCCCATACAGTTTTGGAAGGTGCTCCAGAAGCTAAAATGAGAGCATATTTTCTGTAAATTCACATTAATTTTCATTATCAGTCATGTGAGAATGAAGTCTGACATTCTCAGTAAAACATGTACATCCAACAAGGGCAGAGACTGTCAGTTGATTCCTTTGTGTTCTACTGCAGCTTCCCAGAGTGTTCTAAAGAACAACTAGAGTGCTAACAGCCTTACTTATGACAAAAGTATGGCACACCTGAAGCCATCTTGATTGGAATAAACTGGTAACACTTAAAACATTTAATTTAAAAAGGAACAAAATGATGGGGTTCATTTTGTCATAGAAATTATGGTTAGTGCTGTAGAAAGAAAAATTAGGACATGTTTCAAGTGTGATCTCAAATATCTTCCTGTTATATTTTAACAGGAGCAGCCTGTCAGTTGATGCCTTTGTGTTCTACTGCAGCTTCCCAGAGTGTTCTAAAGAACAACTAGAGCGCTAACAGTCTTACTTATGACAAAAGTATGGCACACCTGAAGTCATCTTGATTGGAATAAACTGGTAACACTTAAAACATTTAATTTAAAAGGAACAAAATGAGGGGGTTCATTTTGCCATAGAAATTATGGTTAGTGCTGTAGAAAGAAAAATTAGGACATGTTTTAAGTGAGATCTCAAATATCTTCCTGTTATATTTCAACAGGAGCAGCCTGTCAGTTGATGCCTTTGTGTTCTACTGCAGCTTCCCAGAGTGTTCTAAAGAACAACTAGAGCGCTAACAGTCTTACTTATGACAAAATTAAGGCACACCTGAAGCAATCTTGATTGGAATAAAATGGTAACACTTAAAACATTTAATTTAAAAAGGAACAAAATGAGGGGGTTCATTTTGCCATAGAAATTATGGTTAGTGTTGTAGAAAGAAAAATAAGTGCTAAAACACTACCCCCAGCACGACACCCTACACTACCCAAACATAACTGCACTACCCTAAACCCTAAAGCACTACCACCAGCACGACTCCCTACACTACCCAAACACCACTGCACTACACTAAACCCTAAATATACCCCCAGCATGACCACCCACACTACACAAACACCACTGCACTACCCTATACCCTAAAACACGACCCCCTACACTACACAAACACGACTGCACTACTCTAAACCCTAAAACACTACCCACAGCATGACCCCCTTCACTACACAAACACCACTGCACTGCCCTAAACCCTAAAACACTACCCCAGCACTACCCCCTACACTACCCAAACACCACTGCACTAACATAAACCCTAAAACACTACCCCCAGCACAACCCCCTACACTACACAAACACCACTGCACTACCCTAAACCCTAAAACACGACTCCCTACACTACCCAAACACCACTGCACTACCCTAAACCCTAAATCTACCCCCAGCACGACCCCTACACTACCCAAACACCACTGCACTACCCTAAACCATAAAACACTACCCCCAGCATGACCCCCTACACTACACAAACACCACTGCACTACCCTAAACCCTAAAACACTACCACCAGCATGACCCCTACACTACTCAAACACCACTGCACTACCCTAAACCCTAAAACACTACCCCAGCACGACTCCCTACACTACCCATACACCACTGCACTACCCTAAACCCTAAAACACTACCCCCAGCACAACCCCCTACACCACCCAAACACCACTGCACTACCCTAAACCCTAGAAAAGAAACCCCCACCCCATGCCCAATCCCCCTTACCTCTCACTCCTCATGGTTCCTCTCTCCTCGTGGTTCCTGCTTCACGTCATCTCTGAGGGCGGTGCACGTCGTTGTGAGGAAACAGAACAGCCTCTGTTTCCTTACAACGACATGGATCGTCTACATGTTTTAGAACGCATGGTCATTTACCATACATACCTTTACAACAAAATTCGTTGTAAAGGCATGCGTGGTAAATGACCATGCGTTCTAAAAAATGCGTAGTAATGACTTCGTGATGTACAACGCATGCGTGGTAATGCATGCGTTGTAATGGTATCGCAAAGTAAAAAGTCGTTGTAACAGCTGTTTACCGATCGAAGCTGGCCCCTGTTCTTCAGTGAGACGTTTATTTGATTAATTAGGAGGAAGGAATGTGTTTTTTTACCGAAAAGTGCATTCCCGGCTGTTGTATTGTGAAAGTGTCCGCGTGGCCTGGTTTCACTTCCGGTGAGAGAGTGGAAGAGTCTGTTTGGATCTAAAGGAGTTCTGTTGTTGGACGGGGCCGGCACGACATGTCATCAGAAAACATAGCTAATGGAAAGCGTCCTCCCTGAAGTGTGGAGCAGTGCCATGAGAGGTCAATGAGTGTGCGTCCCACTGCTGTATGACCGTACCGCGTGACCCATGTGCCGCCTCCAGGGCACGGGAGGCAGAAGCGGCATCGCAGGTCCTCTTGAAGACCGTTGTAGCACTAATTCTACATTTTGGTACTAGGGCATTTTAACTTCGTTGTTCCTGCCAGATACAAAGAGAAGATCCTGTGTTATTCAGTGCCCTCGTTACCTTTTTTGTGGGTTGTGGTGCTTGTCACTTCCCTGCCCCGCCGGTGCACACGACTGGGCACCCCACCTCGTGTGCCATCTGCAGGGCCTCTGCCCTCGGATCACTGGTTTCGGTTTCTGGAGTGGCAACATAAACAGTTGCTCCCAAAGGACTAGCCTGAACACTTAGGTGAATATCCCCTGTACCAGCATTCCACGGAAATTCTTTCCTAGTTCTCCCACGTCAACGAGCACGGCTCCGCTCGCGACACCGTATGACGTCATCGGAGCCATAAGAGGACCTCAACGGCGTGCTGACGTCAGTTCCACCCATTTTTTCCGTGCCACCGAGGAAAACAGGGGACCGAGACATTTTCACATGTATACATAGTATAATAAATATATATATATTCACTGAAAAACCATAGGTTTCAGGCACGTTATAGTTAGAAATTAGCATTTAAAAAACCTTAGAAATTCACTGAAAAAACCATAGGTTTCAGGGCGTTATAGTTAGTTGGACATTTCACTCGTACAAAACCATAGAAATTCCCCGTTATAGTTAGTTCAGCTAACTATAACTCGCGCGCCCGCAATGCACTGCTGATGACGTCACATATTACATCACTCATGACATGGTCAGTGACATCACTCATGACATCACTCATGACATCACTGATGACATCATCCAGTGAATGTGTGTTTTTTCTGAAAATTAAATATGCTTTATATATGTATATCTCAAGGTCGATGGAAGATTAAATGGGTATATAAGTGTCTAAATGGATGATTTTTTTGTAAAATTGATTGTATAACTGACTAAGTGTATCTTAGTGAATACATGGGTTAGTGAGTAATGTTTAAATATGAAAATATCTGTATCAGTCTCTCACTTTGTGTATAAGTGGCTGCATGGGTTGGTGAGTAGCTACATGAGTGTCTATATGGGTTATTAGTTGGTTTTTGAGTATCAGTATGAGTGTCTGAGTGTCTGTATGGTTCGGTGGGGGGTATTACTTAGTGCATAGATGCATGAATGAGTGACTCACTGTTTGTATGTGTTGAAGACAGCATGTGTGCAGGACTGTATAGGTGGATGAGTATGTGTATGGGTGTGTTAGTGAGTGAATGACTGTCTCAATAGTGTCTTTATGAGTAACTACATATGTTTTAAACTAGTATATGTGAGTATATGTGAGTATTGGTGTATATAAGTGAGTATATGTGAGAGTGAGAGATTGGAAGAGTTCCTGTACAAATAAGTAGGTGTTTCTATAAGTGATTGTTTAAGAGTAAGTATGTGTAAGTTTCTGTAGAAGTAAGTGTGGTAGTGTGTGTATAACTGTATATGCAAGTAAATGGATGTTTGATACTTTGTTTGCATGTGTGACTATGTGTGTGAGTAACTCTATGGATGAGTGGCGGTGTGTAACAGGATGTATAGGTGTATGAGTACATATGATGAGTGAGTACATGTATGAGTGACTGTATAGGGACTGTTGGTGAATGAGTGGATGTGTGTGTAGATCTTGGAATTAATGAATAGGTGTGTTGTAACTGGTATTGGTATGTCCATTGTTTTGAAAATGTTAGTTTGTATTTTTGAGTGTGTATCAAAGGTTATATTAGGGTGAGAGGAGGTCTGCCACTCTATCACAAGGATGATGTCATGAGTGATGTCATGAGTGATGTCATTTGAGATGTCATCAGTGATGTCATGAGTGATGTCACTGACCATGTCATGAGTGATGTAATATGTGACGTCATCAGCAGTGCATTGCGGGCGCTGCAAGTTATAGTTAGCTGAACTAACTATAACGGGGGAATTTCTATGGTTTTGTACGAGTGAAATGTCCAACTAACTATAACGCCCCTGAAACCTATGGTTTTTTTCAGTGAATATATATATATATATATATATTTTATATTAATATCTAAATATTTTCTATAACTCTGTCTTTAACTTCGATTAATTTTATTCACAATTTTTTGGTACTGACCTGTTAAAGTATAGGTAATTAATATTTTTGCATTCTAGATTTTTTTAAACTATATTATTTCAATCTATATTTTTGAAATCAATATTTTGACAGTCATCAAAATAATGAAATAAGCCCCCTACCGAATAACACGAGAGGAGCTGTGATGCTGGATATACACAGTATCAGTTTAATTTAAAAAAGGCATTATGATGTTAATTGATTTTGTAGAATTCAATTGGAAAACTGATGTCTTCCGGGTCCTTCACAGTTGTCATCTTGTAAATGACCTGTGCAATTTTTTGAATCGCCTGTTTTGTGGAAGAATGTTCCGGCATATTTAAGGAGGCAAGTGCCTTGTTAAAATTTCCATTATCCTTTAATATTTTGTGCTGGCCAGTTAGTGGCACATCACATGTGGATTTGATTGTCGTTATCATTGCATGTGACTGTGCCTGACGCAACTGCGCATCAAATCAGCATCCAGCCTTTATCCTTTCTTTAAATGTCTTTGCTTTAAGAAAAAAACAATTTTCTCTTATTTCTCCTTGTAATAGGGGATTATATTGATCATGGTGAGGAGAAGTTATATATGTGTGGGGGGTGTTGGCGAAGTGTTATGTGCCGTAGTCAAGCAAATGATCATGCCCGTTAACCACTTGCATTGTTTCACCAAACAGCGCTTGAAGGCTGCTGAGTTTCTCATCAAATTTCCTCTCACGGATTACTTTCTGTCTGTCCAGAGTACCTGCTGATAGGAAACTGATACAGCATTCTCATACCAAATTGCATCTCAGTTAGTGGCACAACCGATGCTTCTCCTCAGGGGCCTTGTACTGTGTTGTGTTTATAAGCCAGGGCTCCTGGTGGTGTTGCAGGAGACAGAGGTCAAGGTACAGCAACACACAGACTTTGTCAGATGTATGCTTCAGTACAAACGAGGCAGTCAGTAGATCTTGTTTTTCAGAAAAAAGTTGTTACATTAAATACTGCCATGCATAAATATTGTGTATGCAATATTCTCACACAGATATAAGGTGTCCAACATTATCCGAATCAAGAATATTGATTTTGAGGTAAGTAATACAGTTGTTAGTATTATTGAATTTATTACTCTATTTTACAGAAATATCAAAGTTAAGAATATTCTATTTAAATTGGTTCTTTCTTTTTTAATCTGTTAGCTTATTTTATTTATTTGTTATAAAATGTTTGTTTAATTTGGATCTGTTTTATTATTGTTTTTAAAATGTTATTAATTTTTTAAAATAAAATTTGTATTTTTGTTACTTTAGAATACCCTATTTGTTATGCCTTTCATAAGCATTTATGGTGGTAATTAAATAAATTATAATTCATCAGCAAACAATTAATATATAATATTTTAGAAATATAACTAATAATTAATTGTTAATTCTATAATTAGATGTCTTTTCTGATGTAAGATTATGGAGCAGCATATGTTTTGTTGGTGTATAGACAGTGAATGAAATCAATGAATTATAATTAATTATTAGGTTTTGGTTATTATTACTTCTTTATTTGAGAAAGATGTAAGTCAATTGTAAATACAATTTTAGCACTATGGGGGTCATTAGGATGGCGGTCGGATAATCACCCTGATCGGCATGGTAGCGGGAAAAGACCACCCGCAAGGGCCACGGCATAACCGCCGGTCCAATTAGTATTTTCCGCAGTCCAAATCAAACCGCGGCGCTACGATCACGCCCATTAACATTGCGGCGGTTGTTGCTGCCAGCAGCACCGTTGCGATGTCAAAAGGACCATGTCCTGCATTTCCCTGCACTGTGTGTCAGGCACTGCACAGTCTCTGCCACCTGGTACAGGGACATGTAGGGGGTACCCCCCCAGTGCACCCACACCCCCCCAACATATTGGTGGCCCGCAATGGGCCCCCGGAACCTGTCTCTGCCAGCCTTTCAATGGCTGTTCCAACGCAGGGAAAAGGCTGGCTTCCGCCGGCATCATAATTTGGTAGGCGTAGGCTGGCCCTGCACCGTCTCTTTTTTCACTGTCCAGCTCTGCCCAGCAGGCAAGCGTGAGTACTTCTACCGGCGGAAAAGTTGCGGGTGGGATTTATCACCGCCGCGGTCATCACCGCAATGCTAATGCGACTGGCAGTTTTCCTGGGTTCATTCGCAGACGGATGGCCGCTGCCGGGCCGGCGGGTCCCACCGCCAGGCCGCGGCGGACATCCTTCCGCCATCCTACTAGACCCCTATGTTATAGCTGAGCGGTTTCTGTTGTACAGTGGTATATAATGTATAGTAAAATATTTGTAATTAAATAATTATTATTTGTTGTTTATTAATATTAATTTGACAATTAATTCCGTTTATTCAGTAATACAATATGTTATTTCTGGTTTGTCAGATTCGTATGTTTAAACCCTGTGAATGGATGTATTTTTAATCATTAAATAGAATGTTAATCTATAATAAATAATGAAATGTTAAACATTTATGCTTAATATGTACTTGAGATAATGTTTATTTGATATCATTGGTGTGACTTTTGGCATTTGTATGAATAAAGGAAATTAAGTTAATTTTTTATAATTTAATTTATATACTTAATGATTAATAAATAGTGTTTAACTGACATTTATCAAAAGAGCACAGAATATTATCTTAATTATATATATTAGTTTTGGTCTGATTCATTATTCTATTCTTTATTGGTATGTATGTGAATAATTAGAAATAGTGTGTTAAATTATTAATTTTTATTAATATGTTCATATATTTCAATTTAAAAAACATGTGTACATTATATTATTTGAATACTTTACTTGAGATGTTTGTCCTGTACTTTCTATAACTAAAGGGTATACATTTTTTGAAGTAATAATACATTTATTAATATTCTTTTGATTTTTTACAAATTACTTTTCTTTTGTGTGTATTTTTTTATTGTGTTCTGCTTTTTGAATATAACTAACATTTGTTCGGATTAGGATTGCATTTGGAAGACTGTACTACCACCATTGTGGAAAGAATGTGACCGACTGACAGGTAGTCAGTAGTCCCACCCACCAAATTTGTGATCCGACTGCCTTTGAGTCATTTGTAAACATGTCTATTTTATAAAGGCTTGTGCTGCAGCCTGGAAAAGGCCCGCATCACAAGCTTAAATCCTAAGAGGCATGTTTTTAAACATCCCTGCAGCCCATGGCAGGCACGGCATGCAAGTTTGTTTAGGTGGTGCACCATGGAAGGATTTCACCATTGCGTAGGTCTATGGGTGGCAGAGCCCCTGATCGTGACCCAAACAAAAAACTTTCTACCAGCTTTTTAAATTCAGAATACGCTACGTGAAATGGTTGGAGGAATGTTGCATCGTAATCCATTGTGGTGGAATGCAATCAGACCGAACATCGGGCTCCCTGAGGAAATTGGAAGATGTTGCTCGGTTCATCCTTTTTGCAATTCCATCGGACCTACTGCAGCCTAATGTGGATCTGTCTGACCGCTTGTACAGATCTCAGTACTAAAGACACTGACGGTCCTACCGATATTATAATTGGCCCCATTGTATTTAGAGTTATTAAAAATATGTAAATTATACTTTTCGAAATATTTATACTTATTTTTTTGTATTATTATTTGAAATAAATGCTTTTTTTTTTTTTTTGTTATTCTAAATATTTAGGGGCCCATTCGTATGTCGGGCGGATCTCCACCGCCTGCATGGCGGTGGCAATCCGCCCGACATATTCCCCACCCGCATGCAAATTTCCCCCCGCCACATTACCATGGCGGGGGGGACCCCGGCGGACGGAAAGACCGTCTGCCGGTTTTCCGCCCGGTCGATGAGTCGACCGGGCGGAAAACCTGTTAATATGGTGGCGGTGTCTGGTAGACACCGCCATCCATATTAGAATACATGCGGGGACTTGCGTTGCCGCCACGGAAAGCCATGCGGTTCTCAACATTGGGGGCCCGTAGCGGGCCCCCAGGGATTCTGGGGGGTGGGGGGTGCACATGGGGGGTACCTATGGTACCCCCCTGCATTTGACAGTACAACGTGGCATGCACCGCGCTGTGCCTGTTACGTTGTACTGTGAAATGCACAACTTGCATTTCTGGCATTGCTGCGGGCGGTGCTTTCAGCACAGCCCGCCGCAATGTTAGAAATGCGTGATGCGCCCGCCAGTGGGGGGGGCGCATCCTAATGGGATGTGCGGGACCACCGCATGCATTGTGGGCGGTCCTATTTCCCTGGGGTATGGCGGGCGGACAAAGTCCGCCCGCTATGCTAATGACCCCCTTAGTTTGATATTATGTAGTTACAAATATAACTTTTTGGGGTATTTATTATTTTCTAAAAACTGTTTTATTTTGTTTAAGTAAATTAGTCTCTTTTTAATTTTACACTTAATGTAGTATTAATAAAAAAAAATTACCCCTCTGCTATACAACTATTTTACTGTTGTAGCGCTTACTACAGTGCCAACACTACATTTTACCCCTATATGAAATAACACTTTCCAAAATTTTTACGCTGATTGCAATTGGAAAACTTAATTTTACCCCTCCACAATCCAACTTTCTCACTAAAGTACTATTGTCTGGAGTGGGTATCATATAATTTACACGTTATGATTTTAACATTTCGCCTACTATTAAATAGATTATATTGTTAATATAATATCTAAGAACAGAAATATTTTATACTCTAATCTACATTTTTTAAATGTATATGATTATGTTTATGATTACATAGAATTAGCAAATCTACAATTCTTAATATATTTATTATGTATTAATTTTTTACTAACGTGTTTTATTGTATTTAATAAACATTTTAATACCAAACTAAATTGTTTTATTTTTAAATCTTTTTGCTTATTGGAGATATATGTAGGACAGTTGAAACGTGTTACTGGATACTATTCTACCATTGTATTTACAGTAATAATTATATTATTTTTTTGCTTCGTTTGCTGAACGTATATATATATATATTCACTGAAAAAACCATAGGTTTTAGGGACAGTTATAGTTAGTTGGACATTTCACTCGTACAAAACACGTGAAATTCCCCTGTTATAGTTAGTTCAGCTAACTATAACTCGCGCCCGCAATGCACTGCTGATGACGCCACATATTACATCACTCATGACATGGTCAGTGACATCACTGATGACATCACTGATGACATCTCAAATGACATCACTGATGACATCATCCAGTGACTGTGTGTTTCTGTAAAGTTTAAATATTTTTAATATATATAGGAAAAGACGTATTGAAGAATGAGTGGGAGTGTAAGTGTCTGTATGGATGATTTAGTAAGTGCGTGAGTGACTCTATAAGTGAGTGATTTAACGTATCTTACTGAATGCATGGGTTAGTGACTAAACTGGGTGAATGTCTGTATCCGTTTGTCTGTTGCTGTGTAAGTGGCTGCATGTGTTTGTGAATAGCTACATGAGTGTCTATATGAGTTATTGAATGGTTGTCTGAGTATCTGTATGGGTGCCTGAGTGTTTGTGTGGGAGGGGTGTGTGCGACTCTGTGCATAGATGTGTGAGTGGGTGATTCACTGGGTGGATGGTTTCAAGAGTGCATCTGTGATAGACTGTATCGGTGGGTAAGTGTGTGTAAGAGTGTGTTAGTGAGTGAATGTATGTCCCAGTGGTACATGTGTGAGTAACTACATATGTGAAAGGCAGTATATATGTGTGTTGGAGTATATAAATACCTATAAGCGAGAGTGAGTGATTGTGATAGTGGCTGTATGGATGAGTGTGTGCTTGTATCAGTGATTGTATAAGAGCGTAACAATGTGGTAGTATTTGTATGATTAAGTGAGCTGGTGTGTGTATAACTGTATAGGTGAGTAAATGGCAGTGTGTTTAATTATTTGCATGACTGACTAGGTGTGTGAGTACCTCTATGGATGAGTGGCGGTGTTTGAGTGTCTATATAGAAGTAAGAGTGCATATGATAGTCCTGTACTGGAGTGACCATAAGTATGAGTGACTGTACAGGTGAGTGAGTGGATGTGTGTGTGTAGACCTAAGAATCAGTGAGTGGGTATGTAGTTATTGGTGTTGGAGTGTCTATGGTTTTCCGAATGGCAGTTTGTAATTTAGATTGGGTGTATCAAAGGTTATATTAGGGTGTGAGGAGGTGCATCAGATTATCACGTGGATGATGTCATCAGTGATGTCATTTGAGATGTCATCAGTGATGTCATCAGTGATGTCACTGACCATGTCATGAGTAATGTAATATGTGACGTCATCAGCAGTGCATTGCGGGGCGCGAGTTATAGTTAGCTGAACTAACTATAACAGGGGAATTTCACGGGTTTTGTACGAGTGAAATGTCCAACTAACTATAACTGTCCCTAAAACCTATGGTTTTTTCAGTGAATTTCAAAGGTTTTTAAATGTTAATTTCTAACTATAACGTGTCTGAAACCTATGGTTTTTTCAGTGAATTTCAAAGGTTTTTTAAATGCTAATTTCTAACTATAACGTGTCTGAAACCTATGGTTTTTTCAGTGAATTTCAAAGGTTTTTAAAATGCTAATTCCTAACTATAACATGTCTGAAACCTACGGTTTTTTCAGTGAATTTCAAAGGTTTTGTAAATGACAATTTTTAAATGTATTAATTGTTATATTTATTTTTTTCATACTGATTTACTACATTTTTAGAAACATTTTTTTTACATATTTTATTTTTTAAATTACATTGTAATTACATTATACATTACAAAAATACTTTCTCAGAATGAATTACTTTAGTTTAAATACTTTGCACATAGACAATAGACTTTTAAGTACAGTAGTTACAGTTGTTGCAATGGGCAACACATTTTCAAACACAATGCAACATTCAGCTCAATGTGAATTTCTAGTTAAATGCAATTAGTTACTTTATGGATTACTTTTCTAACCACAGGACTGGATCCTAGATTCAGTCCTGGGACATCTCCTGTAAACAGTTGAGTAAAAGCGTTTTGGTTACAGTAGTGATTTTTAAGGAATATTATTGTATTTTAAAAGTTGACACTTAGAAACGTTTTCTCATAGAATCACCAATGTTATCCTATGGAAGGAAATTCACTTAGCAGGTAAAAACTGTTATCGTTACTTTTTCTTACTCAGTGTTGGATCCTGGATCCAGCACTGGTGCATCTCCTGTAAACAGTTGAAAGAATGCGTTTAAGTCATACAGGCGATTTTTAAGGAATATTTGTAGTTTGTGAAAATCGACACTTTGAAACTTTTCAGCTGAAAACCAGACAATGGATTCCTATGGAAGAAAATATAAGTTACTGGTAAGTACGGTTAAAATTACTTTTCAGGGTCAGTGCTGGGCTAAAGATGCAGCACTGAGGTCTCTCCTGATAACAGGTGAGTAAATCGGAATTCGTATTTCGGCTGATTTTAGAGGAATATTTTAAAGTTCCAAAACTCCACACACAGAAGAATTTCCAAGTGAAACCAGTCAATGTTAGCCTATGGAAGGAAATTCAAGTTACTGGTAAGTACGGTTAAAATTACTTTTCAGGACCTGTACTGGGCTGAAAGATACAGCACTGAGGTCTCTCCTGATAACAGGTGAGTAAATCGGAATTCGTATTTCGGCTGATTTTAGAGGAATATTTGTATGTTTCAAAAATCAACACTTAGAAACTTTTTCAGCAAAAAGCAGGCAATGATATCCTATGGAAGGAAATTCAAGTTACTTGTTAGTACGGTTAAAATTACTTTTCAGGATTAGTACTGGGCTGAAAGATGCAGCACTGAGGTCTCTCCTGATAACAGGTGAGTAAATCGGAATTCGTATTTCGGCTGATTTTAGAGGAATATTTTAAAGTTCCAAAACTCCACACTTAGAACAATTTCCAAGTGAAACCAGTCAATGTTAGCCTATGGAAGGAAATTCAAGCTACTGGTAAGTACGGTTAAAATTACTTTTCAGGACCAGTACTGGGCTGAAAGATACAGCACTGAGGTCTCTCCTGATAACAGGTGAGTAAATCGGAATTCGTATTTCGGCTGATTTTAGAGGAATATTTGTATGTTTCAAAAATCAACACTTAGAAACTTTTTCAGCAAAAAGCAGGCAATGATATCCTATGGAAGGAAATTCAAGTTACTGGTAAGTACGGTTAAAATTACTTTTCAGGATTAGTACTGGGCTGAAAGATGCAGCACTGAGGTCTCTCCTGATAACAGGTGAGTAAATCCGAATTCGTAGTTCGGCAGATTTTAGAGGAATATTTGCACAATGGTGAAGGGAGGGGCGGGGCCTGAGGTGACATCTGTGCAAACGCGCCCTGTGGCGCGTTTTAAGTTGGGGGATTAAGTCCCCTTGAATCATGAGGGTCCCTAGGGGCCAACTAGCCCACCAGGAACCTCCAGTATGCGCCAGAGGCTGCGTTGCAGAGACGTGTAGAGAGGCCACACCCCTTTACACCTCTCTGCAACGCAGCTCTGTGGCGCTTTCTGGATGTACCTGTTGGGCTAGTTGGCCCCTAGGACCCTCAGGATTGAAGGGGATTTAATTCCCCATCTTAAAACGCGCCACGGGCCTGTTTGCACACATGTCACCTGAAGCCCCGCCCCTCCCTTCACCACTGTGCAAACGCGCCCGTGGCGCGTTTTAAGTTGTGTGATTAAGTCCCCTTGAATCCTGAGGGTTCCTGGGGGCCAACTAGCCCACCATGTACCTCCAAAAAGCGCCACAGAGCTGCGGTGCAGAGAGGTGTATAAAGGGGCGTGGCCTCTGTACACCTCTCTGCAACGCAGCCCCCAGGCGCATACTGGAGGTTCCTGGTGGGCTAGTTGGCCCCCAGGGACCCCCAGTATTCAAGGGGAATTACTTCATCTGCAAACGCGCCAGGGGCGCGTTTGCAGAGTGGTGAAGGAGGGGCGGGCCTGCGGCCCGATCGTTTTGTTTTTCTCTCTGAAGGGGGGCTGTGTGGCCCCCTTCCTTTTTCTTATTTTTGGGCCCTGGGGACCCCATCCCCCAGGGCCTCACCCCCTTTTTTTTTTAAATTAAAATTAAACTGGAAGGGGGCCGCGTGGCCCCCTCCCCTGGCCGAAAACTGCCCCGGGACCCCATCCCCCGGGGCATGGCCACACTTTAACATTCCTTTTTAAGGAGGGGGCTGCGTGGCCCCCTCCTCAGGCCTCCTTTTGCCCCGGAAACCCCATCCCCCGGGGCAGGCCTTTTAAAAAAATAATTTCTGGGGAGGGGGCCGCGTGGCCCCCTCCCAGGCCACTATGGCCCCGGGGACCCCATCCCCGTGGCCTGGCCTCTGGTTGGGGACTGTGGGGGTCCCCAAACCCCCCACAGTCCCGCCGGCTCCCGTGTCCTAAGGGAGCCGGCATTGCTTTCCACACGGGGAGCAGCTAACATGCTGCTCCCCGTGTGGAAAGCAATTGTCTTTGGATATTGGAAGCGAGAGCAGGCTTCCCTGCTCTCTTCCAATATCCAAAGCAGTTTGTAATGACAGGACGGGAGCCGCGAGGCTCCCGTCCTGTCATTGCAAACAGCAGTGTCCCGGGGTAGGCACTCGGGACACTGCAGGAGCCGGCCCTGAGGGGTGGCGGTCCCCAGGGCCACCACAGGCTCCAGGAGGGGGGCCGCGCTGCCCCCCTCCCCACATCAGCAAAGCCCCGGGGAGGTGGTGGTCCCCGGGGCTTCGGGGGTCCAAAACGGACTCCCATTTTAATTTGTTAGTGCCCTGGGGAGGTGGCGGTCCCCGGGGCGTGTGAGGGGGCTCGAGCCCCCCCACACAGGAAAAAGTAAAAAAAAAGAAGCCCCGGGGAGGTGGTGGTCCCGGGGCTGCGGGAGGGCTCAGAGCCCTCCCGCACCATTTTAAAAGAAAGCCCCGGGGGTGGTGGTCCCCGGGGCTTGGGGGCCCTTTGAGGCCCCCCATACATAAATGTAACCCTCCACCATGCCCCCGGGACTTGGGCCACCCGGGGGCAAATACAATCGGAGCGCGGAGACCGCCCTTCGATTTTTTTTCCGGCAGGATCCGCGCACCCTGAGCGGATCCTGCCGATTTAAAAAAAAATAAAAATGCTTTTTTCTGCCCAGGGGGTCCTTGTGGGACCCCCTGAGCAGACCTAGGGGGTCAGGGTGTTTCTACCCTGCCCCCTTTGTGCGCTTTGCGCACTTGTTTCTGTCCCTCGGTTCTACCGAGGACAAAATGGCTGCCAACATTTCCTGAATCGGAATGTTGACAGCCAGCTGACAGCCAATTAGTATGCAGCTCGTGATCGGGACGGTGCGCGCAGGGTGCGCTCAGGGTGCGCGAATCCTCCGTGCCCATAGATATATATGTACTTTTACTTTTGATTTTCTCAGCAACTACTGAACGGATTTACACCATTTAACAAAAAGGGTTCTTTCTGAACCAAGAACTACCTCTTTGCCAAATTTGGTGTAATTCCGTTCAGCAGTTCGGGCTGTAGCCGTGTCTAAAGTTTCCTATGGGAAATTGATTTTTTTACTCTTATTTTTTTAATTTCTCCGCAACTACTGAACGGATTTACACCATTTAACAAAAGGGTTCTTTCTGAACCAAGAACTACCTCTTTGCCAAATTTGGTGTAATTCCGTTCAGCA
>CAWUFW010026946.1:0-29856 GCA_963921515.1 Calotriton arnoldi
CTTGCTGAACACCAATGTGAGAAGTTGGCCTGGTATATGCTGTCCACTAATTAAAGTGGGCACCTTGTTCCAGTCCAAACGACCCTTATGATGTATGAGGTCAAAGATAACCTTTAGAAAGCTATCCTAGTGGTAGCTGTGGAGAGCAGCCTTCAGGCCAGATGTATGACGTTACAACGCATTCTGTTGCAACGCATGCCTTTACCACGCATGCGTTACAACGCGAATGCTGTTACCACGCATAACCTTTACCACGAATATGCCTTTACCATGCATACTTTTGCAATGAATTTCATTGTAAAGCCATGCATGGTAAGTGCATATTCATGGTAAAGGTTATCACACACCCCTGCCCCAAGTCCTATAACTGCTCCCTTGCGCCCTCCCCCCTCCAGCCCCCAAATATTTTTTTATTAAAAAATACCCCTCCCCTGTACCCCTGCGCGACTGTCCCCCCTCCCCCCGGCCCCCAATCCTTTTAAAAAATACCCCTGCCTGAAACCTAAAAATGGAGCCCAGCGTGATTCCCAATCATTGCGTCAAACTAAGGTCTCGACTATAAAGGGAATGCCTAATTTATATGTGCTTCGAAGCTTGAAAATGGTGGAAACGCTACTTCGGATCAGTCAAATCAGCGAGTCTAAAGTCCACAACGGTCTGCGCGGCTGGCACCAGCAGCTTTACTTTATTGAAAGACTTTCATTTTTGCAGCCCCCATATTGTACGTGGAACTACACTTACCTCAAAGCATTTAAGTTAAAAAAAAACACACGTGGACTACTTGCATCTGAAATACCACCCCCAAACCCCTCCCCTGCCCTGAACCCTAAAAACGGACCTCTGCTCGACCCAACCCCCAGCCCTTAAATCAATTTTATTTAAAAACTAAAATCCCCCTTACCTCTCCTTGATGTCTCTTCTCCAAGCTCTTCTAAGGCGCGGTGCACGTCATAAAGAGGAAGCGGAAGGGTCTTTCCGTTTCCTCTAACGACGCCGATACCCTCCACATCTTTTACTAATAAATGTTTTGTGTCTCTGTGCAAGCGACATTTCGTTCGCATTTAGCAATGCGCAGTTGCTGAAACAGAGCTCCCAAGATTGAGGGCTTTTCATATGAAAATCTCCCCTTTTTATAATAACTGTGTAATCCGGGACCACCTTTCATTGGTTATCCAAACGAGAGCTTTCTAGGAGGACTTTTATCTTTACCATGCATTCCTTTACAGCGAATTAAGTTGTAAAGGCATGCGTGATAAAGGCTTTGTGTGGTAACGGTGTTTACCCATCACACACATACCTTTACTATACATACCTTTACAACTTAATTTGTTGTAAAGGTATGCGTGGTAAAGGCTATGTGTGGTAACCATGCATGCATTGTAATGCATGCGTGGTTAATGGTATGCGTGGAAACAGCCACGTTTTAGAGGCTGTTTCCCCTTCAGGCCTAATCTTGAAGCAATGTAAAGCAGCTTGTTTTACCAGAATATCAACTTTAGTATTAACTAAAGGAAAGGAGAACCAGACAGTAGTTATAAAAATATGTATTTATTTATATAACACTGTCTAGTATCCTCTACACGAGGATACAACACAAAGCACACAATACTTTAGCAAAGAAACAGTTGTAAGTAGCACAATACACATTGGGCTCCAGGGGGAGACCAAACCATATACTAAAATAGTGGTATAAGAACCACGACTGAAGTCGAGACAGTGTCTAGAACACGTAGAATCGCTGGGACCCCAAGCAACCACTACACTGCAGCATCGGGGAATCATTGAGCAGAGTACCTACCTTAATGAATGTGTGACTACAGGGGGGCTCTCCCTCGATCTCGCCTGTTTTGGTTTATTTATTTATGAAACTCGTACTTCGAGAGCAAGTTACATAGGGGTACCCTCACCTTGGGAATGATTTGTTCCAAGAAATACCGCATCTGGGTATTGAGGGACACATAACTCCAGTGGGCTCAAGAAAGGTCCTGATGAA
Source organism: Calotriton arnoldi (assembly GCA_963921515.1). NCBI lineage: Eukaryota > Metazoa > Chordata > Amphibia > Caudata > Salamandridae > Calotriton > Calotriton arnoldi. Next base: position 1,994 of record CAWUFW010026946.1, read on the forward strand.
TGCCGGTGTGACCTATAACTGCGGGCACGAACACGGAAGAAACATGTTGACTTGGCAGTAAGGAGGGGTGTAGGATTTCCTTACTCTTTCCTGTCACCACCATCCTTTACGTTTTTAATCCTGGCCGGAGGGTCCAGGAATAAAATTTTGAGCAGTGACACCTCCGAGCTAGTTTTAACTTCCACTGCACTTTACTTTCGGTGATCCCATTATAATTTGGCATTATATGTGTGTGCATTTTATATGTGTGTTTTGTCTTCCCCTCCCTTTTGCTCCACCCCAGGCGTTGGTCTGCGCGGGGATGTTTGGTAGCAAAGCCCGATGATGAAGCATGTCACAACTTTGTGAGTGAGGGCAGTATTTTTCACACAGTGCATGTGCCTCCACCGAGACTTTTCCTCGTTTTCACACTCTCTACTCCTTTATGTGTGTATAGGCTTGCGTTTAGGGAGGTCGGAGTAGAGTTTTAAGCCCCTCTCCCCTTCTTTATGTGTATGAACCCCAAGCAACCACCCAAAGTGAGTAGAACGGGACCCCACGGAGGACGGGTGCAGTGTGCTAACATGACCTCGGGCTCCGTACATTTCTATGGGGAAGTCGCGGTTACAATTTTAAAGTTTAAGGACCCTTCTCGTGGACTTCAAGGAAACCCTTTGGAACTTAGGAGGGTGGAGAGCCACCCCACCCGTGGATACCGTAGTACCCGAGTTACCTATCCCAGAGGAGCCGGGTGCATAGGCCTGGAGTGGTGTCGGAAACCGCTTTCGTTCTCAATGGAGGGCTGCGAAGAAGAGCTGCTGCTGGGAAGAAAGAAAGTGTCCGTAGGAATCCAAGGGTGGATTCGTGATGGAAGGAACCTGAAAGCAGAGGGGACAGAGTCTGGGTCACTTAAGGGTGACCAGGGGCTCGGTAGACGAATGCCCACCGATGTCGGGTGCTTCAGATGCGAAGAAGGGATGCTTGACTCTGCAGCCACGAGGTCCAGGAAATGTCGAGGATGACCAGGAGCCAGATGTGAGCTGTCCCATGAAGGATGTCGAGTGTTGAGAGGTCAGTGTCTGGCTGGAGCACCAACAAGCCTTGGCAACAGCAACCCACGCAGAAAGGTCAAGCAGGTTACGGTGTGGACCAGCAAGGTCCAGGGGACTCACCAAGCAATGGGGAGTCAGGGCACGTCTGGAGCAATCAGGAAATCTCAATAGAAATCAAGATGACCCTCAAGAGGATCCACAGGCCGAATGACCAGGAGTCGCGAGGGGACCTTGAGCAACATCACAAAGTACCAGCCCACGGAGCACTCAGTGTGAGGAGGCCAGACTTCTTTGGTGGAAATACTGCTCAGGGAAAGGACAACATGGAGTCCAATGCACAAGCTCAGGAATTGCCAACAAGCATATGCACTTGTAAAAGTACGCGGTGCATGGAGGTTCGGGTTATGCGGTCCCCACGAGGGATACTGGTCTCAAACTCGGTGAGATGGCAGATCAACCTCAAGGAATTTTGGAACCCACCTCATGTGTTGCTGGAGCCTTTGGAGTCCGCAGGAGCTCAGGATCAGCAGACCGGTCAGTTGTGTTACGGTGCCTGCGAATGCAGGGGAGTGACTCCTTCGCCCCAAGGGAGATTCTTCAGTTGTCCTTAGTGCTCCACAGGTCCTGCGCAGAGCCTGTATGGTGCAAGGGCACAGACGATGCTTTGGACGGAGAGGGAGACAAAGTCGGGCCCAGTCGAAGTCCAGAGTGTCCAGACAGTCGAAGGTCAGTGGTTTCTTGTTGCAGAATTTTGTCCACGTAAAATCTAGAGTCTTACAGTCAGGTAAGCCCTTATGTCCCCACAGGAGAGGGTTGGACAGATTCAGGGGACCCTCCTAGGGGAGGGTCAGGACAGAGGGGAGGTTACTCCCATGTCCTTTGTCCAGTTTCATTCCAGAGCAGGAGCCAACTCCTCCCAGAACTGGTTTGAGCTGGACTATGCACAGGGACACCAAATGTGCCCCAGGTGCAGACTTTCAGGCAATTTGGAAGTGCACCCACCCAGCCCCAATACACTAAATCCTGTCTGGGAGGTGGTCACACCTCCCTGTGACGGGATGCCTATTGTGCTGCCTTCTTCTGCTTGAGCTTGGCTCAGCAGCAGGAGGGCAGAAATGTGTCTCTGGACGGCAGGATCCATTTTATGCTGACAGGGTCGAGAAGGCTGGCACTGGAAAGACCAGTGACCCCACGAAGCTCGCTTCAGAAGGGTGGAATCATACCTCCCACACCAGTTACCGGTGTGGAGGTATGATTCCAAGGTGTTTGATACCAAACACGACAAGTTTTGTTTCAGCCGGTTTCGAGATAGCATTTACTGCGAGGTTATAATGCACCTCTACCTATATGTCTGGCTGAGTCACAGACAACCCGGGAGAATGGTCTCCGAAGGCTGCAGAGGGGCTCTGCTCATGCAGGGGCACCCTCTCACGTAAAACCCAGCACCCTGCCTTCAGGATTGTTAAGGCCTGCTATAGGGGTGACTTACACGTTTTAAGTGTAGTGACCTATAGATATAGTGAACCTATATCTAAAGTAAGTGGTGCAAGCACCAACTTACACTGGCCGCAATGGCAGACCTGTAGTTCCATTTTGCATGGCCTATCATGGGTGGCATAATACATACTTCAGCCCATGGGAGGCCTCTGGGGTACCTATGCCCTGAGTACATGTGTACCATATACTAGGGACTTATAAGGGTACCTCAGTATCCAATCTGGAGTGTACCAAAGTACATGGCATAATGTTTTAAGGAGAAAGCAGATAGACTGGGGTCCTGATTAGCAGGATCCCAGTCAGACTAGTCAAAACAGTGTAACATCAAGCAAAAAGTGGGGGTAACCATAAGAAGCAGATCCTACTTTCCTACAAACACTTAATGCAGAGTTCCTAATGCTGGCGCTACTGTGATTTTTGTAGTTGAAGGGTATGCAGAGTTCTGCTTTGAGGTTTTTTATTCCTGGTTCACCTTCCCGGCTGTGGACGCTAATGATAATACTTTTCATGAATACAGTCTGCCGGCTGTTCCTAATGCATATCGCCCATATGTGCTTGCTGAAATTCCACTTACTGTCTGGGAGCACCAGACCTGGTTTAATGGCACCCTTCCCCACGTGCTTGGCACTGTCTGAATGGGCCCCTTGAGTCTTGAAGGGGCCACCTGGCTGACACTAGCGGGTTATACCCCGTATCAGGACTTAGTTAATATTAATTTAGAACAAACTAGAGCTTTATACACTGGTCTAGTTCTCTTACATCATTACATGACCCAATTTATTGTACACGCCCGGCTGGTCATGTTATTAGTCCCGTAATTGTTCATTCAGTTATAGGCAAACGCCCCACAAACCATGAAGAAATGCCCTTTTGGATTGCCCTAAAAATTGATCAACTTGAAGCTGTGTTTCCCCTTACGGGACCATAAGACAAGAATAGAATTCTGACAATGTGCTTACCAAGTGGCCTTGTTCCCCTTCTAGCTGACTGCAATACCTGGGGGATTATTTTTGCCACAGTCTACACTCTTTGTCATGGCACTCCCTCAATGGCCGTTCTGCTAAACGTCCTTAAACAGATATAGAATGAGCATGGGGCAGGTCCTGCCCTTGATTTGGGGATGAAACATCAGATATATTCCCATTGTCTCCGAAATGATTCTTTCTAATGTTAAAGGTGAAGCAGCATCTTTGGCGATAAGCCAGCGACTTGCTGCAGTGACAGTAGCCGACCGCGAGCACGAGTTGCATGTCATTATTGCTATTGCATATACATCTTTGGGACGTAATAGTTTGGGGACCAGACCTTCTGCACTATCACTTGGCAAGCCTAGCTCGTACAAGAATGCCAGACCGCATTTAGTTTCCTCTACTTTCAGAGGCGCTATGCTCAACTTCCTATTGGCTATAAGAACAGCCCCAGACTCTTTGCAGCACACATTATGTCAAATCTTCATGATATCGACCCTGATGTGCTGTCCTATGTTGATGATACCTACCTAACTGATGAACAATTAAACCTCCATTTGGCAAGAGTGGATCACATTATTTTGCAATTTGCTGAACTTGGTTACAAGCTCAACTTTAAGAAGTCTTTCATTGCTTTTCTCAGTGTCCTTTTCTTAGGATACGAACTGACCAATAAGAGAAAAAGTCTTGTCCCTCATTTTCTGTAAAAATGTGCTCAACTGCAGCCTCCGAGTACCCTTAAAAAATTGCAGTCCCTGATGGGATTTTTGAATTTTGCTAGGATGTATGTTACGGATTATGCCCAATGTATGAGATCCCTTTATGCCTTAATATGCCCTGATTTTTCGAATTCCTGCTAGACGTCGGAACATACTGACACACTCAGATCTATACAGTCTGGCCTCCTTGAAACACTACATTTACATGCACACGTCAACGCTACGAATTTGGTCATCCGCGTCTTAACGGTGGGATTGGATTTAGTTACGTCACCTTTAATGAAGGAAAAACAGTACCTATTGCACATAAATCGCATTTGTATTCTTCTGCAGAACTGCATTTTGCTTCGACTGAAAAAATTATCACTGCAGTCCAAAGGGCCATCCTGAAGGAACTGCCACTCGCCCAAGGTAAATGCAGTAGTGTTGTTTTTTCAGTGCCTGCCTTAGAGGCCATCACCAAAGCTATCTTTCCTAATGCAAAAGCCCTGCACCCTCGTTGGATACAATGGGCTATATCCTTAACAGCCGTGGATGTCAACTTTGTATTTGACCTTTCTTTGCAAACGCAAGGTATTTTGCAACATGAACATGTTTATCCTTTGCCTTCCTCAATTCTGCCTCCTGATGAATATAAGTCCATCATTTATACTGATGGATCTGCACAACCGGCTATAGGTTCTAAGCAGCAGTATTCTGCCGCTTGCGCCATCGTTCTTGACTCTATTTCTGATGGCGTCTTTCACCCTCAGACTCCTCGCACACAGTTTCTTGGAGCCTGCACTGCGTAGTTGGCTGGATTGAAAGCTTTACTTCTTGCACTTGAAAATATGGATCCTAGTTTCCCCACGCTTATAGTGTGTGATTTGTATTACTGCGTACAATCTTTTAACAATAATTTACACTTTTGAAAACAAAATGATTTCAGAGATTCTAAAAGAAGCACAACTGCTTTGGGTTAAAGTGGCAGATTTTAAGTATAAATTGCCACACGCTCATGTAATTGTGAATATAGGAGATTCTCTAGGCAACAAATTGGTCAGTTGTATTATTTGACCATAAGTAGCAAATAGTGATGCTACACCCAAAGTACTGTAATTGAATTTTTTTTATTTATTTTTTATTAGTATACTATATTAAAACAAGGCTCAAATTTTATGGGTAACAAAATCTAGAACATATACATGAAATAACTAAACAATGTGATATGGTGGAAAAGGAATTGCAATGAAAGAGGTTTTGCAATAAAGTGGATGTAATTATGGATGTTGCGATATTACTTTCACATAATAATGTCTAATAATTCATAAAGTATGGACATGACTACAAACTGTATGTCGAACTATAAAAAAACAGTACATATAATTATACATAAAACGAGCCGTGATAAGTTATATAATGCAATAAAACAAAAAATTGTCAATGAATTGTTAAAATAATACTATGTTGGTTCTTCAGAAAATCGACGCGCGTTTCGGCGACCAAAGCGCCTTCATCAGGAAACTCACATTGAAGAAATTAACCTAAAAATTGAAGGTACATTGGGTGACGATGTCTCTCAAGAAAAATAATAAACAAAAACAGTGCTCATTCCATTGTCCGTGATGTCACACCACAAATACAAAGGTGTCTGTGGAGAAGAAGGAAAGAAAAAGTGTGCAAGTTCGTAAGTGAATGAGATAGGATCTTAGGTTTAAGGAACCATAGTCCAGATGAAGCCCTGCATATTTTATACCTAGTTTTATCCCTAGTGAGGTAACTACAGGGTAAGGCATGAAGATATAACACTGTGTTGATTCGAGAGAAAAGAAAAAGAGAAACAAGGGAAAAGAAAACTAGATTTAAAAAGTTTATTATGCTCATCAGAACCCAAAATGTAATAAGGTATCTTTACATTCATGTATCCCTCAAATAAGGGGCACAATGGGACTTCTAGTGATACGAAGAAAGTTTTGGAATAAGTGAAACAATTGGCATATTGAGAAAAATGCATAAATTAAAATATTCAAATGGCAAAAGACTGAATTATTTTGTGAAAACAGAATATACCTTAGAAAGTGATGATAACTTGCTCAGCAGAATATAAATGAATCTGATATCAAGGGGACGGCCTGGATACAACCTGAATAAACAAATCGACAAAGGGAAACATATGCCATAAGGATGGTATAGGTGAAAAAGTGCGAATTGCACATGTGCGAATAGAGTCTGGATGACACGCAAATGCACAATAGGATAGTAATACCTTCGATCAATAGCAGAAGCTACTGGAATGTGATGGTGCTCTCAAGGAGACAAGGCTTCTGGGATAAGGGTATGACCTTGGTAATGCGCTTCAAGAGACAGGAAGTCTTCAACAAGGTGTCTTCACGGGAAAATAACACCAGGCTTGCGGCCTATAGGGGACAGAAGTCTGGAAGGAATTACTAGCCCTTACACTGTAATAAATACACAAGGCTAACTTGGAAAAAAATCAAACGCATCATGGCAGTGCGGTGGAGCAATAGTGAAAAGGAGAATAAAAACAATGAAGCAAACTGAGTGCCTAAAGAGCACCTTTGCTCTTGGGCACCCTCTGGCCTGAGTCGAGGTGTCAGACGAATGATGGTATTTCACTTACCTTGCAGTAGGGTCACACGAAGGATTAATCACAGACTTGAATGTCAGAGAGGTTGCAGTCATTTAAATAGAGCGTCTTCCACGTGTTGATGTCACGATCTCTTGTGTAAAGGGGGACGTCAAGAGGAAGACTTACGTGAAAACAAAATGACAACAGACATGGAAAGAGGGCTACAAATCCCCGTGACATACACAAATAGGGAAGAAACCACGTAAAAAAATGATAAACAAGAAAAATGGACTGGAAATCTCCGCGATAGAAACCAACTTGTGAGTTTGAATAACAACTCTGTTGGTATTAACCAAACTAGGGGACGTGACATACCCTGTGGTAGGGGTGCCATACAATGTAAAATGATCTCAGGTAAATAGAACCCTATGGGTGATCGCCGAATTGAGGCAAGTGACATGCCTTGTAAACTGGATGCCCTACAATGAGAAGAGATCTCAATATCGGGACAGGTTTATACGAAGAATGACAGAGGTCCAGAATAGATGTACAGTAAATAATAAATAAGCCTGCGCCCGGAAATTCTAAAGATTACAGTATCTGAATGGAAGATGTCGTGGGACAGAGAAATATCATCTACAGGAATGAGATGTAAGAACCGGCATAGGGGCCTAAATATGTCATGAATACTCTCCATACAGTCGTATGCCGTCAAATATGGATAGACCTGGGACAGAGGGGATTGCCAAAGGATCTAGGTGTTATATTTGATGGCATTCTCCCACTGGATTTCATTATTGTGTCCTCTCATGTGTATTGAGGACAAAAATCAAAAAAATCTCTCGCTTTTTTCGGATTTCACTACTTTTAGGCTCTTGTGTTATATCGATTTTCTCTAAAGTGTGTCATCTGATGTCATTAGCAGTGTGGGCTTTGTCAAGATAATGTTTGACTAAAGGTGCTGTCATTTTCATGGTCCTGATTGCCGAGCGATGTTCCGTTAGTCTTGCAGACAGTGCACGTGCTGTCTCACCCACATAGCCTAGATTGCAGGGACATAAAAGAAGGTAAATCAAGTTTTGAGATTTGCAGTTGGTGAATTACTTAGCATGTACAGTGTACCCATTATGGATGAGGTTGTCTCCTTCTATGACACTAGTGCATGCTTCACATTGGTTACATTTGAATGTCCCCTTGATGGGTGTAGTGCCATCAATGGTTTTTTTGTGCAAACGAAGGGCCTTGCGTAAAGCGTGAATGGACAATCATGTCTTTAAGGTTCTTGTTTCGTCGGTGGGCGAATAAAGGTTTTTGCAATTTGAGATCTTGTGTTGTAGACGTATTGAGAATATGCCAATTTGAGTTGATTATCTGTCTCACAGTCTCATTCATCATGAAATGTTTGGTGACACATACCAGTTGTGTCATCTCTGGGCATGGTTGTGATCTTAGCAAGGCGTCTCTATCATTAAATCTAGCTCGCTTAACCGATTTGGGTATGAGGTGTTTGGGGTAGCCTCTCGCCAGAAATATCTCTTTCATTATATTAGCCTGTAAGTCAAAATCCTGGAGGTTGGAACAATTACGACGCAGTCGTAAAAACTGTCCGAAAGGGATACTTTGTTTTTGTGCACGAGGGTGGTAGCTATCAAAGTGCAATAAAGTATTTCTGGCTGTGGGTTTAACGAAGAGATCTACTTAAAGAGTGCAATTATTGTGGAGAATCAAGATGTCTAAGAATTCAACTTGAGAGTGACTAGTGTGTGCCGTTGAACATGCGGCCGATAGTTCATAGCATGCCACGGAATAGCAGTTCTTCCCACAAGACTTTTCTTTGCAGCCTGTGAGCACTATTGATGTTGATACTCCCCAGCTGAGGGAGGGGAAAGCCGAGTCCTCTGCCACCGATTTCCCTGACACAATACCTACTTCTAATATCATGTCTTCTACAACAGATGTCATGATCCACCGTTGGCGAGTCCATCTGAGTTGGCATTTTGAAGTCCTGCTGCTGAGTCCCAGCCTCCTGTTTTTCAGTTGAGTACCTCCGGATATTCTATGGATCAAGATAATATTTCTTCTGACAGTTCTTCCATTTTGTGCATGCCTCCAGCTCGGATTTGTGTCTTTATTTTATGGTTAAAACACCCTTATCTATTCCCTCCTTGGTTTTCCTGTTCTGTGGATTGGATTTGTGACTGGTTTTTTCTGCTGATCAATGGGCATTATCTCCAAGATCGCACTGTTACAGCACTGGTCGATGGGGTATTGCCCCCCCCAATTTTCATTGCATAAAAAAAAAGAGACTTGCCCCTCATTAACATTTCAGCCTTTCCAGCGACTGATGGAATTGTTTGGGATAAAGTTCCTTTCAACATATTTGGTCCCACGGCCATTCTGCAGATACCATATGTATTCAAAGTTTCTATGGGTGATGTAATAGTATCTGGGTTACACTCGGATGATTGGGATGTTGGCACTGTAAATTCTATGCTTTCTGAATTAGAATATTATACTGTTTTTTAATCAGAAGACCTATACATTAAGTCCGCCAACTATGTTGATATGATCTGCTACCATCATTACGGACACCATTTCCTACATAGAACTAGTAGACAGCATCCCCATTTTAACTATAACCAATGGGAACATTGTCCAACTCCCCATTCAGAATGTTCCAAAAAGAAAAGAGACAAGTATGCCTATTTTACAGGATATGACACTTCAGACCCCATGTCATATTATTTTAAATTAAATCCAACACCACTGCAGTGCCACCAGAGAAATATATGCTTACACAAACGAAGTTTATATATACTAATTTGTTCGTTAATCAATTAGCCCTTAAAGGTTATGATTACTGGAAAGACACTATTGACTTGAAATCAATTTGAGGACCGGAGTCCTGGCATAGAAACCTTATTTTGAGACAGTCTAATTCCTACACAATGATTTTCCTGAATGAAACAATCCAGCAAACGACTTGTCTGGGATTGGCAATAATTAAAGATATGAATACCCCAACCATTCCCTCTGTTGCCCGCTTTAATAATTGGCAGAATCTTACAAATTACACTGAAGAACAATTAAATAGCGGTACTGAGACAGAATATCGAGTTGGAAATGTCGACTTACACAAATCTCGAGTTGGAAATGTCGTGATTCAGAAATATCAACAGCAAGAATATCGTGGTCAAGAATATCGAATTTAAGGTAAGAAATATCGTTTTTAAAAATATAGAAGTCATTAATATTGTTTGCAAAAATATAGATGTTTAAAATATCGATTTTTTAATTAGTGTTATGTATTTTAGTTTATAGTTTAAACGTATGTGATGTATTTTTTTTGTATAAGTATTGTTTATGTTTTTTAATCTATGTGTTAAATTTTTTGTAGTTATGAATTTTAGTTTAATTAAATTTTGCATTTTTTAGTTCCGTAGTGGGTTGTGGGTTTATAGGGGAATAGGGTGGGAAGTAATTTAATTATAATAAATAAATTATTATTTTTTATTTATTTAATTTAGATTTTATAGCGTTAAATGTGGGAAGTAATTTATTTGTAATTAATTATTAATTGGTTGTTAATTAATATTAATTAATTAATTGATAATTAATTATGGTAATTGTGTAATTTTTTTAGGTGCTGGTTGTGGGGTTTATAGGGGTAAAGGGTGGGAAGTAGTTTATTTTTGATTAATTGATAATTAGTTGTTAATTTATATTAATTAATTGATTGAAAATTAATTATGGAAATTGTTTTATTAATTTTAGGTGTGGGTTGTGAGGTTTATAGGGGTAAAGGGTGGGAAGTAATTTTTGTTTAATGAATAAAAAATTAGTTGATCATTAATATTAATTAATTAATTTATATTTAATTAGGGTATTTGTTTATATTTTTTTGTGTGTGAGTTTTATTGTTATAGGGTAATTTTACTTACTTTATAATTAGTTGTTAAATACTATTAGTTTAAGTGAAAATAAGTTTTAATTGTGTAATTAATTTTTTTATAGTTTAATTTTAACTGTGGTTTGTGGGAATTATAAGGGAAAGGTGTGTAAAGTTAAATAATTTGAGTTTGTTTTTAGTTAATAATATTTCTTTAATTGGTCATTAATTATGTTAGTTGAGGAAGTACATTTGTTTAATTTAGATGTGTGTTGTGAATTGTGTGGTGCTATAGGGTAGGAAATAAAAAAGTAAATTTATGTAATAATTAATGTTTTTGTTTCTAAATAATTTTTAATTAATAATATTTATCTGTTTGGAAATTGTTTTTTCTTTTATTTAATATAATATTTCTAGGTATTTGTAATATGTATTTAACATTATAATATATATATATTTTAATATTACATATATTTGTATTTTAATTTTTACATATTTATATACTTTTGAATTATTTAAAAAAATATTTTTATTGTTGTTAAAATGTAGTTTGTTTTTAATTTTGAACTGACTGGAGTGAGACTATTAATGGTTACTCCTCTGAAATCCAACACTTTCCCTACTGTTGCACTCACTGGAGTGGGAATAGTAATTTTTACCCCTCCGCTAGCCAACACTTTCCCTACTTTTACAATTATTGGAGTGGGAATAGTACATTTCATCCCAACACTATCCACCACTTTCCCTACTGTTGCACTCACTGGAGTGGGAATAGTAATTTTTATCCCTCCGCTATCCAACACTTTCCCTACTGTTGCACTCACTGGAGTGGGAATAGTAGTTTTTACCCCTCCGCTATCCAACACTTTCCCTTCTGTTGCACTCACTGGAGTGGGAATAGTAATTACTACCCCTCTGCTATCCAACACTTTCCGCACTGTTGCACTCACTGGAGTGGGAAATGTAAGTTTGAAATAAATTAAATTAAGTTTATTAATTGTTTTAAAGGAAATATATATGAATTATTATGTATGTGTGTTTAACTTTTTTAATTAAGTTTTATTATTTTTTTTAAATTTATATTAAATCTACTTCATTTTTTATATTAATGTTATTATTTAGCATATTTCATATTTATTATTTTATTATATATATATATATATTTTCCACCAAAAACGTCCAGATCTTTGGAAATGCACTCGACAGCTTGCCTCCCATTCGGGTCTTCAATTTCAGCTTCCCCCAGCATGCCAGCAAACATTAGTGCCTGACGCGTTTCGAGGCTAATGAGCCTCTTCCTCAAAGGCTGTTTGAAATGTACACAGCGCATAGAGTGCTCTTTCTCTTTTGAAAAAAGGCAGCACGTTTTCATTGGCTGAGTGCAACTTTATTTAATTGGCTAAGTGCCTTAAAAATACTCCACTGCTGCATTACGGGATATGTAGTCCCAAGAGCACTGACATTTCATTCCCCTAAGTGGGTTATATGCGCAAATGTATTTATAATCATAGTTAATATCCTTAGTAGGATCCGGTAATGATGGGGAAAGAAATCTTCATTGTGGCTCACTGTGCCCAGCAGCATGTATCTTGTTACATGCCACAGCCTCTCTTCAATCTCGAGATGGTGCTATTCCCTCACGGCAGGACTGCCGCGAAAAATATTTTCCACCAAAACGTCCAGATCTTTGGAAATGCACTCGACAGCTTGCCTCCCATTCGGGTCTTCAATTTCAGCTTCCCCCAGCATGCCAGCAAACATTAGTGCCTGACGCGTTTCGAGGCTAATGAGCCTCTTCCTCAAAGGCTGTTTGAAATGTACACAGCGCATAGAGTGCTCTTTCTCTTTTGAAAACAGGCAGCACGTTTTCATTGGCTGAGTGCAACTTTATTTAATTGGCTAAGTGCCTTAAAAATACTCCACTGCTGCATTACGGGATATGTAGTCCCAAGAGCACTGACATTTCATTCCCCTAAGTGGGTTATATGCGCAAATGTATTTATAATCATAGTTAATATCCTTAGTAGGATCCGGTAATGATGGGGAAAGAAATCTTCATTGTGGCTCACTGTGCCCAGCAGCATGTATCTTGTTACATGCCACAGCCTCTCTTCAATCTCGAGATGGTGCTATTCCCTCACGGCAGGACTGCCGCGAAAAATATTTTCCACCAAAAATTCGATATTTTGTACAACTATATATTTTTTCAATATTTTTGTACTTACCTGTTTAAGTTAGGGAGTCGATATTTTTGCATTCTATATTTTACATCAATATTTTTACTTCTATATTTTTAACTTCGATATTTTGTCAGTGAACCGTAGCATGGCGTAGAACGGTACATTTAATTCTTAATTTTCGAGTCCTGGCGGGTGGTTATTGTGGCCAGTAGACATAAATGGTCGTCATGCTCATTTTTTCAATTCCACTTCTGGGTTTAAATCAAGTAGACATGATCCCCGATATCCTCAGTCAACACATTCTGGTACCATTTCCACTTATTCTGTGGGAAAGTTATTTCAACAATGGTTGGAACATTCCACACTGTCTGCAGGAAAAAAACATGTCTCTCTCCTGACCGAGGACGTGAACTTTTCAGATTTTCTTTCAGGTCCCAAATCCCCACGTTCTAAAAATTTCATATATGCTACTTAAAATGACATTTGGAAGTTATCCCAAATGGAAGCTGCTGCATGTTTGAGACAAATAGACCACAATAATTTGGAGAAACTGCTTGCTGTTGTTGATAATAGTATCAATATGTTGTCATCTCGTATTTACAACCTGAACAACATTGTGTCATCTGTTATTGATATTGTTTAAAGTGACATGTCAACGCTATATCATGGGCAAAGTCAGCTTAGATCTATTATGCAGTTTAGCTGTTTGCTTTAAACACTAAAAATGGGTGCGTTCCATGGCATTACTTGAATTGTACTGATTTATTTCTACCATTTAATTTAACATGCAAACAACAATTAATGGCCAAGAAAGATGCGACCTACACCATGCTGCATTTGGAAAAGTTAGAACAATTCCCATTTACTATAGTTGAAACGCCTTCAGCGGTGTGGTTAATACATGGAACACGGAGATATTTCACTGCCTATATCGACATTTCAATTCAGGTCTTGCATGAAACATTTTCCGGTAGGTAGATACGATCCCTTAGGTTACAGTTGTGAATGTAGTGACAGGGAAGTTTTTGTCACTGGTGAAGAATGCAACTCTACTGTTGGACATTCACTTTTTTGTAAACAAATAAACATTCACGGCATGTGTAACGTTCAGCACCAAATTTAACTTGTTATTTAAAGGAATCCTGGTTTACGCAATTCTCCCTCTCATTATGGTACTCTCTTATGGTAGTTATCTCATGCTTAGTGATCAAGACTGTTGCGGAATGTGGGCTGGGGTCCCGTATATTTTTTCAGTTTTCAGGTTAATCACTTGTTGCAACAATATCTTGTTTTCCCCTCTGCATGGGATTGTAGATAGCTCACTATGGCCTTCCATTGCTACTTTGAAGGCAGATTTCAACAAACTAAGCAGACTCAAAACATTATTGTTTCAGCAAGAAGTAGCTCTTACTTCGGCTCGCGAGACCTTCGAATTGCAGGTGGCTAGAACTTCTAGTGAACTACAGTCATTGTTAAACACAAACCTTCCTCTGCATTTTGGAGAAATAGTACATCAGATATTTATTGTCCCCAGTACGGCCGGCCTTGCACACTTTTTAAAGTTGTGGGCTCGGGCCTCGTTAGTTCTTTTCAGACCATCTTTGGAGTAATCCCAGCTTTTATTCACTCCATTTTTTGCTAGTTTATTCGGAGGATTCCCGCTACTGTTATTCCTCCTTTGCGGCGTTCTCATCCTGTTCCTGCTTCTCCGCAATGGATGCTCCTTTTGTGGGCACTCTGGAACTAGCATCGCTCCAACATTTCATTGAGCGTATGAATCAGATCTTTGGAATGCTTCTACTACAAGAATTGGATTTTGATTGGTCTTTTATATTTCGGCCTGCCTGGCTTACCTGCATACAATCCATCTTCCTCTGCATCTGGTGACCCTTCCAATGGGCACTGGATACATGCCTGGCTTCCCAGTCATATGCAGCCTTGGACATTGGACTGCTGATGAGTACCTTAGTGACCCATTTTCAGAACTGTCCTTTGGGCTTGCGACTTCTACACAATGCCAGGCTTGAGTCTTTGGCCTATTAGGAACCGTGTGGATCAGCGCATGGATCACAGGATACAGGTACTGTTAACATGGACGCAGGTCGCCTGGTAACTGTTGCATTATCGGATGAGACAGGAGAGCATGCTTGGTCTTTGGAACTCATGACTTGGGCTGTGGACCAGTCGTTATGTGCAGAGTCGGATTCCTTTATGGAGTCTCTGGTCTATGAAATGGGGTGTAACATTATGGATTCCTCCAAATCACCTTGATTTGATCATTTTTTCCAAATTGAATTTTTTTCTATTTCTATTTTTAGGTCGAGCCTCGAGTAGCGCGCAAGCGCTGCTTAGAGGCGAAGACTTTTAGTAAGTGAGTTTTGAAAGCAGTCCCAAAAACGCTCGTGCGTCGTGGCTGGCCTTTTTGAGATGGGTACGCGCGGCAAACATGTGTTTCCAATTATCGTGCCCAGACGCGGGCGCGATAATTGTAAACACATGCCGGCAAAAGGCCATGACGCACGAGCGTTTGGTCAGCTGAGCAGGCTGCCGCGCTCGCTCGCACTCGCTCCTCTCGTTGCCTTTGGTTTCAATGAACTCGACCGGCAGCGGCTCCTTTGAAGCTGTGCAGTGAGACACCCCAGTGAATGGTCATTCAGACAGCACTGTTCGGCGGGCATGGGCGGTAATTGATGCAGTAATGGGAAGATTCCGACAGGAAAAGGACGGACATGACAAAGGAGTGCCCCCTGGAGCCGTCCACGAGCGGACTGCCGCAGACGCTACTAATTGCCATGAGCTCCTCCAGCGCTGGGGTTCCCAGAGAGCCTTGAACGGGCACTGCACTTTAGTCAATGCTGTCTGCCTTCGGATTTTGCATCTTTTAATTAATAGCACAGTAATTGGCGATGTGTGCACCCTGCGTGTCGCTGAAGCGCCGGATCCGCACGAGGATTGAGCTGGGAGAGGCGGATGTTGGACAAGGCCTGCCAGGAAGCAAGGACTGTGTCATCAAGGAGTCCGTATTCTTTGTATATTCAGTTAATAGCTATTCAGCCACCATTGCATGCACCACATTTCACCAGACGGATTGAAAAATAAATAAACCAAGTGTCCAGCTAGGAATATTGCTGAAGATATGAGATTAATTCACGGCAGCTACCGGCTCAAATTAAGCACTGCCGTTGGTAGTCCCAAGTATCAACGTGCTTTGAATAAATAAACCAGCCCCTGTGAGTTTTGTGAACTGCCCTCCTGCTGTATGTGAGGGAAGCCTGCGCATTGCAAGGGGACCGCGGAAGGCTTCGGCTGCCAGTCTGTCACTGTAGGGTCAGGCCCCGTTTGTCACTGTAGGGTCAGGCCCCGTTTGTCACTGTAGGGTCAGGCCCTGTTTGTCACTGTAGGGTCAGGCCCCGTTTGGTTTCCAAGCAGAGATGGCACCGACAGAGCCTGTTCACTGCTGTTACTGCTGAACTACCTGCAGGGCCAGGCCCACGTCTGTCCTCTGGATGTTGGACATGTATTATGCGGAGTGCACTGGAGAATTCTTCTCATCCGCCATATTGGTAATTATGGTGGGATGAAGGGATGGGCAGTGATGAACATAGGTTCTGACTCTTTTGCCAACAGGAAGTCATTGGCAATTTTTTTAATGTTGATCGCTGCCTGCTAATGGTTGCAAGGACTGATGTACTGCTTGTTCGAAATGTGCACGCGAAGGTTCATGTGACATCTGTGTTGTCTAGGATAGCAGAGGCGCATTGCACATAATAGGATGTGTTCTTGGCTGAGCAATGCTTGTTCGCTGGAGTTCTCCTGGGATCTGCATCCGGGTGGTGGTGCATACCTGGCAAGGTGATCTTGTCCTCACTGTTCAATGAGGCTGCTGCAGGGCAGCGCATAAGAGCCAGTGGTGCTCCGGGATTCAGGGCATCAGCACCGAGGGCGCCGGATACGACCAGCAATCCCAGTTGAGTGGGACCATCAGTGGATGACATCAGTGGTGCTCGGGGCTGCAGGCCTAACATTGTGGGAAAGCAAGTTCCAAAAGGTGCTCTTTAGTGAAGGACCGGGACATATATTGTGGCTGTTCATTTCTGAAACTGCACCACTGTCTGTCAGGTACCTCATTTTAGGATTGCTTTCCTGGCTATCAGCACAGCAGCACTTTGTTGAAAAGCTGAACAATGTACGTGGGATGTAGAGGAAACCCCGAGGTCAGTTGTGCACCAGTCAGGCCAGTTATGTGTTTATTTATGCATCTCCTACAGGCCTCGTCGGCAGCTCACAGTGTCGTATAGGTCTATTGAAGGTGGACCTGGTTTGAATTCTTCACTAGAGTGACGGGCGAGTAAATTAATTTGCCAGGGCAGGGATATTGTTGCTTTGAACTTCTCAAAAGTAAGTAGGTCTAAAAACCGTAAGAGCCAGCTGTCAGTGACCTACCTCTGATCTCTTTTATATGTGTTTATTTTTCCCGTGATGAGAAAGGTCAATATGATTCCATGGGTGAAGCAGTCGAAAGTGCAAGTTGTCATTTGTGTATATTTTAGTGTGCATTTATTTTGGAAATGCCTTACTTATTTGCGTCTCCTCATTACATAATGTGTATTTTATTGCAGGCATGATTGCCTCTTCCTGGCCTGCTGAGAAAGATTGGTAGGACTGGGGAGTCCTGCATCTGCATAGACACCCTATGATGTGTAATAAGGACTATTAGATAACCAAAAGAGAGTCCCTCCTATTGGAGAAGGAACAAGCATTGGCATAGCCAATAGGTCTCACCTTTAGGACCTTACAAGTGTTTAGCCATGCAACAGTTGATGTTCTTGCACCAAGGACATTGTGCTGCATAACTAAATACTTATAAGGTCCCAAAAGCGAGACCTATTGGCTATGCCAATGCTTGTTAGTTAGTGTCATTGATATTTATGGAACAGGTCTTTGAGAGTGCTTACTTTCAAATTACATTTATCATATTTAGAATGTTTGTAGGTGCTAGTATCCTGACCAAAAGGAGGGTGGTGTGTTCCTTGCATGGCCCATTGTAGTTTTTCCTAGGTTAGTCTAACTGTGCACACTGTAGGCCTCATTTTCCTTTGCACCCATTATTATATAAACACATTTTGCTTTTGTGCCTCATTGTACTTTCACACGGAACCTGCCTGCGTTCTGTTCTTTTCCTGGGATTTAGTCTGAACACCATAGACAAGGTCAAACAACAATGTCCCTTGCTATTCTTTCTGGCCAGGCACTAGCACCTAGACATAACACAAGAATGCAGCTGTTGTTTAAGTGCACACATGTCCTATCATATATGTGAGCACATGAGCGATAAACACATGCATGGAACGAGAGTCTGAGAGAAGAGCACTGCGTCTGCTGGGATGTAGAGTGTTCATCTGTGTATGCTCAGGTACGGGGTCTGCCAGTAATCCCAGAGATCTTTGATATATAATCATTTAGCTTCATTAGCAAGGGAGGAGGGATTAGGTTACTCTGTCCTATAAAATGAAAGGGCTTTTCATGATATATGGATTATTAACCATGCTCACAGTATTTTTAGTATGCATTTGTTTTCAAAGTGTGGCACGTATACTGCATTTTGTGACACAATAGTTTAAATAAATATTCTAAACTTCTTTCTTGTCTCCTGGTTATCTTATTGTGTGCGAGTACGAGTGAGAGAGCGAAATGGTGTGTCCTGCTACCACGATCCCTGAGAGGGTCGGGAGTGTTTTGTTGTGGGGTGCCCATTCACTTGTTTCTCTGGTAAGGTTAGGAGGGCAAGTGAGGCACTATAGCTAGTCGGACTCGGACCCATAGTACTGAGGTGGTATGGTGACTCAGTCCCTACATACTGATGCGCTATGGTTCTAAGCATAGTTCTGTTCTAAAATCAGAATCCCTGCAACACTGCATCCTCCCTGGGATGCCCTCTGCCCCGGATGGATTGGATCTTGGTTCTGGTTCAGCGGAGCCCTTACTAGCTGTTTTCGCTCCCTCAGCAGCTGCTGTGGGGAATGGATGGGAAAATGTTTGCTCTATAAACTTGCTCCAAGGTGTGCCTCTGAGATCATCGCCTGTTGTTTCTGGGAACAGCAATGTTTCATCTACCACTCGGAACACATAAACATCCGGCTATTCCGTTTGGTGAAAGCCTTTATTTGGCCCGTTTTTAACATCCTAAATTGATTTTTCATTTGGCTTTTTTATGCTTTTATATTTTTTAAATTGTCTTTCTTTATGCTTTGGGCTTCTAAATCACATGATTGCCTTTTAAACAGCTTTTAGCTTGATTTTAAGTGTACATTTTAGGATTCCTTTTGCATATGCTGCAGCATTTCTTTTTAGTGATAGGATTTGCTTTTTTAGATAGCTTCTTAGTTGACTTATGTCCTAGAAGTGGGTGTCATGTGTCCCAGTTAGGCCTGGAGGGAAACACTGCCATTTTACATTGACATGGGTCTTTCCTAAAGTTGCCTTCACTTTTACATGATGACTTCTGGCACACATTTGCATTCGTGACAGTATGGATTAGTTTCTTGGGAACTATACTTGCTTACAGAATCAACTTCGCAAGAACACTATCATGCTACCTTGACACCATGTACAAAGTTTATATATACCTTGTGCAAATGTGCTTGTTGTTTTCGTACATATGGTGACATAGCTATCTACAACAAACAAACAATGGCAGCCTGATCAAGATCTCGGCCCAAGGCAAGGATGCCTTTTGTTATAAATAGACATCCATTTCCGGGTGTAGGCAGAGGAGCACTTTGCTGTCATTTGCAAGGTCTCTACATGCTGATGCTTAAGCCCAGCAGCTTGCTGATATCTCTACGAGGGGTGTCCAGCTCATGACCACAACCGGGACTTACATTCTTTCCCTTCAGGTAACGGGGGTGGATCATCCAGCACAGGGATTCTTCGCAGAACACACACACACGCCCTAGACATTTAAGTTAGGGGACGCATAGTAGGAGTATGCTAGATTTCTATATTGTTTTATATGCCTGCATATATACATTGTTTCAGCACGATGGTGGAACTTTTCATTCTGTTCACTGTCCTAGTTCTTCGAATAACTTTCATTTGCTTCGGTCTATTGATCATTGCATCACATATATTTTATACAAAAATCACGTTGGTTCGATAAATATTGGAAACCTCCCACTGTGTATTCCATGTATATTTCTCTGAGAAAAACAGAGTACAAGTTACTGAGTAAAAGGGTCCTAGATCTGTTACCACAATTCCTGGGAGTTCAGGGCTGTTATGTCCAGTGGTTGCCAGAACCATTTGCTACCTGCCTAGGGTTAGGGGACTTATGTTGTCACTGTGAGCTTGCTTACCTATAGGACGACATATGCTGAGGGGGTGCATGGAATCTGTCTGGCACCATCCCAAAATTTATGCTGTTCACAGACGCGCAGTTCCTGCCATAGGATGGAAACTACACAACAATATTATACACCTGCCAAGTTGTTTAGTTGGGGCAAGAGAGCAGATGATAAGTGCCCCGCAGTGGGGTGGGGCCAGCGGATATAGTGCATATGTTTTTTGAATCTGGGAAATTACAGGCACTTGAAGGAATTGAGGCCTTTTGAAGGAAGATGTTTGCAACAGAGATTCATATCAGTCCAACAATGATGCTATTTGGCATTGATCAGGGTTCCTCAGGGAATCTGTGGTAGCTGTATTCTATATTTATCTCTACAGCTGTTGCACGCCTCCTCATAGCAACATCATGGAAAAACGTTGAACCACCAACCTTCCAGCAATGGATTGCGCGCATATTAAGCATGTATGATTAACAGAAAACTCTTTACAACTGTAAGGGGAGGGGTGCTAGGAGGCTTGGGATGAAGATTTGGAGGA
The DNA here is from genome assembly GCA_963921515.1 of Calotriton arnoldi. Classification (NCBI taxonomy): domain Eukaryota; kingdom Metazoa; phylum Chordata; class Amphibia; order Caudata; family Salamandridae; genus Calotriton; species Calotriton arnoldi. Next base: position 22,728 of record CAWUFW010026946.1, read on the forward strand.
GCTATGCAGCTGCAATGCGGAGTCCAGCATTGTCATAGAGGCTGCAGTTTATGAGGGATGCAAGGGCCAGTGCCGAGGATGTGTCGCTCAGCAGTGGTTTGGAAGAGACTGCTGGCTGTGGAGGCGATGCATGTCTTTGTGACGAGTCCGATCCATGCATCAGCGATGATGCGTTGTTTCTGCTTGGGATTGCGCCGCTCATCAGAGGAGATGCATTGCTTCCACTGGGTCCACATGAGCTGGCAGAGCACTGTATGCCCACTTCCAAAGGTCCAGGACTGGGGTGGCACCACTTGGCAGGGTAGACTCACAGCTGGCAGCACAGCAGTCCTTCTTTCTGGCAGAGTATCCACAGGTCCAGAAGTGTACTTAAGAGTTGGTGCCTGAGGTCCAATATGTATACCCATTTCTGCCTTTGAAGTGGCAGAAGCTTCTAGAGGCATTTCTTTGAAGTGCACCGGTGCCCTGCCTTCCTCGCCCTAGCCCCAGACTAACTACAGACTAACTACAGGGGGCATGCCGCCCTTTAGTGGAGGCAAGACACAGCCTATTTAAGTGTAAGTGGTACTGCGCCCAGCTCCTCCCTCCCATCCTGGTAGTGATGGCCCATCCAGGCATGCCTAAGCTCCTTATTGGGTGTGACTGTCTAAGAGGAATATACAAAACCCAACTACCAACTACACCCAGTCATGTGACCAGGAGACACGCTGCAGGCACCAAATACCTAAGGCAGGAAAAATCAACTTATAATTTAAACTCTGACTTTACCATAAGTTAGGATTTTCATTACAATTCCAAAGACACCAAACATGGACTGGTCACCTGTTCCCATTTAGAAATTACAGCTTATTAAATGTAATAAGGCAACTCCAATGTTATCCTATGGGAGAGGTAGGCCTTGCAGTAGTTAAAAACAAATGTAAGACCTTTTCACTACAAGGACATGTAAAACAAAAAAATACATGTTCCACCTTTTATGTACATTACACCCTGCTCTCTGGGGTGTCCAGAGCCTACACTAGGGGTGCCTTGCATGTTTTAAATGGGAAGGGTTGGGCCTGGCAAAAGATTTACTTTGCCAAGTGGACATGGCAGTTTTACAGCTGCACACACAGGCTGAAATGGCAGGCCTGTGACATGTTTAAAGTTCTATTTAAGCGAGTGGTATGATCAGTGCTGCAGTCCCACTAGCACCATTTAATGTACAGACCCTGGGCACAGGTAGTGCCCCTTTGCTAGGGACCTACAGGTAAATTAAATATTCCAATTGGGTATAGGCCGATTCTACTATGTTTGAGCACAAGCACCTTAGCACTGGTTAGCAGTGGTAAAGTGTGTGGAGTTCTAATGCCAGCAAAAGCAACGTCAGCAAACAGGAGGGATGGTAAAAGTTAGGGGGTAAACCACGCCAAGGATGCCAGGTCTAACATGTGTCCTCCCCAGCTGAAAGTGGGGAGGACTACCCAACCCCTTCGGAGTTCTCTTCAGAAAGACAGAAAAACCTGGAGAGGCCATCAGCATTGGCGCGGTCTGTTACAGGACCGTCTGCCACTGTAAAGTTCATTCCCTGTAGCAAGATGGACCACCTCAACAGTTTAGGACTCTCACCCCCCATCTGCATTACCCATCTGAGGGGTCACTGGTCTCTCTGAACACAGAAGTGAGAACCAAACAGGTTTGGTCTCAACTTCTTCAGTGCCCAGACCACTGCAAAGGCTTCCCTTTCTATTGCACTCCACCTCTGCTCCCGCGGGAAGTAACCTCCTACTGATGGCTGATTTCAGTGCTGCCAGCATTCTCAAAGATCCTTGAGAAACCTTTCAATGTTCAACTATCCAGATACCTTGACGCCAATCAGTTGCTGCATCCATCATAATTGGGCTTTCGTCCTGGATACAGCACAAAATCCATGCTGGTAGAGGTCTCTGATGCATCAGATTGGCCGTTGACAAAGGGAAGAATGCTGCCTTGTTGTTATTGGATCTCTCAGCAGCATTTGACACGGTATTCTATCCTATCATGATGCAACACTAAAGTGATATCAGGATAGATGGGACCGTGTTGGCTTGGGTGGCCTCTTTCTTAATGAGCAGATGTCAGTCTGTATGGATGCCGCCTTTTGCATCAGACCCCAAACCCCTTAAATTTGGGGTTCCCCAGGGCTCTGCCTCGAGTCCGAAATTGTTTAATGTCTATATGTCCTCCTTGGCAACCCTGGTGGAATCTTTTGAGGTGCAGGCTCTTACACTGAAGACACGCAGATCCTTTTAACTTGTGACGGGAACATCTCTATCGCCCAAAATAGATTTGAAGCGTGTCTGTCAGCGGTGCTCCAGTGGATATGCTAGAGCAATCTCCAGTAAACACAAACAAAACTGAAGTACAGGTCTTTGATTGCCCTCCCCCCAATGGGATGGGGGGGTCTGGCCTAGCTCTGCTCCTTCTCCCCCGACTCCGTCTACAGTGGTTTCAGAATCTTGGAGTGAAATTTGATGATAACCTGTCCTTCAAACCCAAAGGGGAGAGTGTCGTTGGGACTTACTTTGGCCTCCTTCGGTTCCTGAGGAAATTCCTATTTCTGCTCCTGGCTTCTTGTCAGAAAATGGTAGTCCATGCCTTTATAACATCTCGGTTGGACTACACCAATGCACTATAATAGGGCCTCCCTTTGTACCAACGTAAGAGGCTCCAGTTATTGCAGAATGCTTCAGCTCGACTCCTGCTTAATATCCCTAGAAACACCTCTATACAGATACATCTTAAGGAGCTGAATTGGTTGCCTATTCAGGAGAGAATGATGTTCAAGAGCCTCGTGTTAGCCCACAAAGCTTTTAATAAAATTATGTGTGGTAACACATTTGTCTATAATAGTGTTAAGGCATAAATGATTTATAAAAACAATGGCACGCTGGTGGTTTTCTTTTTCTTTCTCTGCCCTTCCTCGCTCAGCCTCAAGGCTGGAGGGCGGGCAAGGCTGTCTGTTAACAATACAGGGAGAATTATAGATTTTAACGAGGAACTCCATTGCCAGCTCCCTAATCCTTTAAGTACCTAACAAAAATGGGTTGCTCATGTAGAGAAAGTAATTCACATTACTTCATGGGCTAAGGACTGCTTTAGTCCATTTGGTCTGGGAGGATGTTTATTCATAAAAAGGACACAAACCTCACCCACAATCAGTGAAATGTTTTATCATAGGGGGTGTTCCTTCACTAACAACTGTTGCTGCAAGGTGGGCTCGTCCAGAGCTCCTTTTTGACTGTTTTTTTGGTATTTGCGAAGGGCTAACATATAATTGTATTCATTTAAAGAGAGGTTAGTCTTCCTTACTAATACCAGACCTGATGGCTACTGAATATATAATAATTGGCTGATGTACAACACTTAAAACAAGGTTTTTCTAACATTTCCCATTGCTATTGCTTGACATCTTCAAAAATCTATTGATACAGTCAGTAATTTGGAATAAATTACTCAGGCTATTAAGAATTAAACCATTTTACTTCAAATATGTATAATAATGTGCTAACATGTTTTATAGAATATCTATTGTAGGTTCTTGTTATTCCAAAAAACTACTAAACACCATTGGAGAGAACCATCTATAGGTCCTTTTTATATTTGTTATAGATAGAAAAGTACACATATTTGCACAAGAGTATATATCTATATATCAATATACAGCTTGCCACTGGAATAGCACAATCATTCAATTTTAATACAAAAATTAAACAACCAAGGCAATCACGAGAAGCTGCCTGGCAGTACACACAATAAGAGGTTGGTGCTCATATAGGTTGTGAGATCACATGCTGCTCTTGCTATACATCATAACTTCTACCGCCTTTAAAGATGTACTGGCAACATACCTCTGGAATCCTCAGAGACTATGGAGGCGCACCCAATACCATTCGGTCGGGAAAAAAGCCATGCGAAAGCCAGTTTCCCGACCGATCCGTACAGCACACCGAACGAGCAAGTACGATGCGCACAACAGCAAAAATTCCGGCCGAGCCGTACTCACCCAAACCAGGTCCTGTTCTCCGACCGAGGCGAATCCGGAAACGCCGGAATCGAGTCGCACGGAAGGAAAATGCAGCCCCGTCCGGCCGGACAAGTACGATGCGCTTCCCGTACGCGCCGAACCCGTCGCTACGCACGGCACGTCAAAGCATCCGGGAGAGGCGCACATAAGCTCCGAATCGCGCCACAACACGATCCACGGCTACGAGACGAACACGGCACCGACGAGGGCGGCCGCGAGCGGCGAGGACGCAGCGAAGCGACGAGGACGACGCGAAGCAACGAGAAGGACGAACGACACGAACCAACCATGAATCCCTTCGTCCCGATCATACCAATATTCTACATCTACTACCGGAACAGGCACGGACGCGTACGGCGCAGAAGGTAAGCCAGACACCAACCACAAAACACATACAACACGTACACGACACATCACACACATACACGGGGAATCTGAATATACTTACACCAGCAACAGCAGCACCATAGGGGCGGGATGCCCATCACCAATGCCACATATGCACACAGGGGCCTGAATGCGCACCACCACCCCAACCCAGGGGGGGCTGGATGCCTACCACTACTACCACCCTTAGCCAGGGGGGCAGGATGCCTACCACTACTACCACCCTTAGCCAGGGGGGGCTGGATGCCTACCACTACTACCACCCTCACCCACGGGGGGCAGGATGCCTACCACTACTACCACCCTTAGCCAGGGGGGCAGGATGCCCACCACTACTACCACCCTTAGCCAGGGGGGGCTGGATGCCTACCACTACTACCACCCAAACCCAGGGGGCTGGATGCCTACCACTACTACCACCCCAACCCAGGGGGGCTGGATGCCTACCACTACTACCACCCTTAGCCAGGGGGCAGGATGCCCACCACTACTACCACCCTCACCCACGGGGGCAGGATGCCTACCACTACTACCACCCTTAGCCAGGGGGCAGGATGCCCACCACTACTACCACCCTTAGCCAGGGGGCTGGATGCCTACCACTACTACCACCCCAACCCAGGGGGGCTGGATGCCTACCACTACTACCACCCTTAGCCAGGGGGCAGGATGCCTACCACTACTACCACCCCAACCCAGGGGGGCTGGATGCCTACCACTACTACCACCCTTAGCCAGGGGGGCAGGATGCCCACCACTACTACCACCCTCACCCACGGGGGGCAGGATGCCTACCACTACTACCACCCTTAGCCAGGGGGCAGGATGCCCACCACTACTACCACCCTTAGCCAGGGGGGCTGGATGCCTACCACTACTACCACCCCAACCCAGGGGGCTGGATGCCTACCACTACTACCACCCTTAGCCAGGGGGCAGGATGCCCACCACTGCTACCACCCTCACCCACGGGGGGCAGGATGCCTACCACTACTACCACCCTTAGCCAGGGGGCAGGATGCCCACCACTACTACCACCCTCACCCACGGGGGGCAGGATGCCTACCACTACTACCACCCTTAGCCAGGGGGGCAGGATGCCCACCACTACTACCACCCTCACCCACGGGGGGCAGGATGCCTACCACTACTACCACCCTCACCCACGGGGGCAGGATGCCCACCACTACTACCACCCTCACCCACGGGGGCAGGATGCCCACCACTACTACCACCCTCACCCAGGGGGCAGGATGCCTACCACTACTACCACCCTTAGCCAGGGGGCAGGATGCCCACCACTACTACCACCCTTAGCCAGGGGGGCTGGATGCCTACCACTACTACCACCCCAACCCAGGGGGGCTGGATGCCTACCACTACTACCACCCACACCCAGGGGGCAGGATGCCTACCACTACTACCACCCCAACCCAGGGGGGCTGGATGCCTACCACTACTACCACCCTTAGCCAGGGGGCAGGATGCCCACCACTACTACCACCCTCACCCACGGGGGGCAGGATGCCTACCACTACTACCACCCTTAGCCAGGGGGCAGGATGCCCACCACTACTACCACCCTTAGCCAGGGGGGCTGGATGCCTACCACTACTACCACCCCAACCCAGGGGGCTGGATGCCTACCACTACTACCACCCTTAGCCAGGGGGCAGGATGCCCACCACTACTACCACCCTCACCCACGGGGGGCAGGATGCCTACCACTACTACCACCCTTAGCCAGGGGGCAGGATGCCCACCACTACTACCACCCTCACCCACGGGGGGCAGGATGCCTACCACTACTACCACCCTTAGCCAGGGGGCAGGATGCCCACCACTACTACCACCCTCACCCACGGGGGGCAGGATGCCTACCACTACTACCACCCTCACCCACGGGGGGCAGGATGCCCACCACTACTACCACCCTCACCCAGGGGGGGCAGGATGCCTACCACTACTACCACCCTTAGCCAGGGGGCAGGATGCCCACCACTACTACCACCCTTAGCCAGGGGGCAGGATGCCCACCACTACTACCACCCTCACCCACGGGGGGCAGGATGCCTACCACTACTACCACCCTTAGCCAGGGGGCAGGATGCCCACCACTACTACCACCCTTAGCCAGGGGGACTGGATGCCTACCACTACTACCACCCCAACCCAGGGGGGCTGGATGCCTACCACTACTACCACCCTTAGCCAGGGGGGCTGGATGCCCTACCACTACTACCACCCTCACCCAAGGGGGCAGGATGCCTACCACTACTACCACCCTTAGCCAGGGGGCAGGATGCCTACCACTACTACCACCCCAACCCAGGGGGGCTGGATGCCTACCACTACTACCACCCTTAGCCAGGGGGCAGGATGCCTACCACTACTACCACCCCCACTCATAGGATGGACAATGCATGACACAACAAGCACACCACAACCTAGGGAATGCAAGATTAAGACATCCCCCCACCACCATGACAAGCGTGTGTAGGCTGTGTCAAATGCCTACAACACCGAACATGACTTTCAACATACAATGTGACCCCTAGCACATGTGCCACACATATATGTGTGTGGCACCCACAATGCAAGCAGCCCATGACCATTGTGGCAATGGGGCCTAAACCCCCATCATCACAGTGACCAAAAGGTAAGTGTGGGGTCCATAGCTAAAGCACATTTTGACCA
>CAWUFW010026947.1:0-29849 GCA_963921515.1 Calotriton arnoldi
GCGAAGATACGTCAACCGGCAAGAGAGTTATTTCAAATAGAATGTCGCGGATTTCCTATGGATAATAGAGTTGTAACTATAACTATCTACTGGCGACCGCCAGTAGATATATATATATATATATATATATATATATATATATATATATATATATATATATATATATATATATATATATTTAATCTACCAATCAGTACTTGTTAAGCATGACTACTCACCAGTGAGGGTCTCAAGGCGCTGGGGGGGCTGCAGGTCGCAATGGGCACTGGTGTTCTTATATATGTTATATATTATCTACTGGCGGTCGCCAGTAGATAGTTATAGTTAGGACCTATTTTCCATAGGAAATCCGCGACATTCTATTTGAAATAACTCTTGCGTCGGTTGACGAATCTTCGCGAAATTTTCAAACTTTATGGCCCGCTCCAGTCCGCTCCTACCCTGAAAGTCTCAGGGTGATTCGTCAAGCGGGGGCCGAGAAAAAGGGGGTCCTAAAACGTGTTTTCCCCATTCATTTTCCCATTGGAAACTTTAGACACGGCTACAGCCCGAACTGCTGAACGGAATTACACCAAATTTGGCAAAGAGGTAGTTCTTGGTTCAGAAAGAACCCTTTTTGTTAAATGGTGTAAATCTGTTCAGTAGTTCCTGTGAAAATCAAAATGAAAATCACATATATATTCTATGGCCGCTGTCGGATTCGCGCACCCTCCCGATCACGAGCTGCATGCTAATTGGCTGTCAACACTCCAAATCAGGAAGTGTTGGCAGCCATTTTGTCCTCGGTAGAACCGAGGGACAGAAACAAGTGCGCAAAGCGCAAAAGGGGGCAGGGTAGAAACACCCTGACCCCTAGGCCTGCTCAGGGGTCCCACAAGGACCCCTGGGTAGAAAAAAGCATTTAAAAAAAAAATCGGCGGGATGCGCTTAGGGTGCGCGAATCCCGCCGAGAAAAAAAAAAGAAACAAGTGCGCAAAACGCACAAAGACCCCCTAGGTCTGCTCAGGGGGTCCCACAAGGACCCCCTGGGCAGGAAAAAGCATTTTTTTTTTTTTTTTTTAAATCGGCAGGATGCGCTCAGGGTGCGCGGATCCTGCCAAAAAAAAAAAAATCGAAGCGCGGTCTTCCGCGCTTCGATGCAAATTTACCCTTGGGTGGCCCAAGTCCCGGGGGCATGCGGGGGGTGGGTTTATTGTTTATATGGGGGGCCTCTAAGGCCCCCCAAGCCCCGGGGACTGCCACCCCCGGGGCTTAATCAAAAAAAATGGTGCGGGAGGGCTCTCCTGCCCTCCCGCAGCCTTGGGGACCGCCACCTCCGGGCTTCTTTTAAATTGTAAATAACGTGGTGGGGGCTCCAGCCCCCACATGCCCCGAGGACCACCACCTCCCGGGGCACATAGAAAATAAATGTGGGGGTCCGTTACAGACCCCCAGAGCCCCGGGGACCACCACCTCCCGGGGCTGTGCAATTCAAGGAGGGGGGCCGCGCGGCCCCGGCCCCCTCCTGGAGCCAGTGATGGCCCTGGGGACCACCACCCCCTGGGCCGGCTCCTGCAGTGTCCCGGGGTGCCTACCCCGGGACACTGTAGTTTTAATGACAGGGACGGGAGCCTCGCGGCCCCGTCCTGTCATTGCAAACTAGCTTTGGATATTGGAAGAGAGAGCAGGAAACCTGCTCTCGCCTCCAATATCCAAGCAAATTGCTTTTCACACGGGGAGCTGCATGTTAGCAGCTCCCCATGTGGAAAAGCAATGACCGGCTCGCGCAGGAGGCGGGGAGCCGGCGGGACTGTGGGGGATTGGGGACCCCCACAGTCTCCAACGGGAGAGGGCCAGCCCGGGGGATGGGGTCCCCGGGGCAAGTAGTGGCCCGGGAGGGGGGCCACACGGCCCCCTTCCCCAAGATTAAAAAAACAAAAAATAAACAAAGGCCGGCCCCGGGGGATGGGTTCCCCGGGGTCATAAGTGGCCTGAGGAGGGGGGCAACGCAGCCCCCCTCCAAAACAATAAAAATTTAAAAAAAGGCCATGCCCCGGGGGATGGGGTCCCCGGGGCCGATTAGGCCTCGGGAGGAAGGCCACGCAGGCCCCTTCCAAATTGTTTTTTTATTTTTAAAAAATAGGGGGCAGGCCCTGGGGGATGGGGTCCCCAGGACCAATAAATTGGAAAAGAAGAGGGCCACACAGCCCCCTTCTTTAAAAAAAACAAAACAAAAAACACCGGCATCGCGGCGGAGGCCACGCCCCTTCTTTTCACCACTCTGCAAACGCGCCCTGGCGCGTTTGCAGATGAGGGAACGACCCCTTGAATACTGGGGGTCCCTGGGAGCCAACTAGCCTACCAGGAACCTCCAGTATGCGCCAGGGGCTGCGTTGCAGAGAGGTGTACAGAGGCCACGCCCTTTTACACCTCTCTGCAACGCAGCTCTATGGCTTTTTGGAGGTACATGGTGGGCTAGTTGGACTCCAGGGACCCTCAGGATTGAAGGGATTTCATTCCCCAACTTAAAACGCGCACCACGGGGCGCGTTTGCACAGTGGTGAAGGGAGGGGCAAGGCTTCAGGTGACATGTGTGAAACAGGCCCCGTGGCGCATTTTAAGATGGGGAATGAAATCCCTTCAATCCTGAGGGTCTCTGGGGCCAACTAGCCCACCAGGTACGTCCAGAAAGCGCCACAGAGCTGCGTTGCAGAGAGGTGCAAAAGGGGCGTGGCCTCTGAACACCTCTCTGCAACGCAGCTCCCTGGCGCATACTGGAGGTACAGGGTGGGCTAGTTGGACACCAGGGACCCTCATGATTCAAGGGGACTTAATCCCCCAACTTAAAACGCGCCATGGGGCGCGTTTGCACACGTCACCTCAGGCCCCACCCCCTCCCTTCACCATTGTCCAAATATTCCTCTAAAATCAGCCGAACTACGAATTCCGATTTACTCACCTGTTATCAGGAGAGACCTCAGTGCTGCATCTTTGAGCCCAGTACTGATCCTGAAAAGTAATTTTAACCGTACTTACCAGTAACTTGAATTTCCTTCCATAGGCTAACATTGACTGGTTTCACTTGGAAATTCTTCTAAGTGTGGAGTTTTGGAACTTTATAATATTCCTCTAAAATCAGCCAAAATACGAATTCCGATTTACTCACCTGTTATCAGGAGAGACCTCAGTGCTGCATCTTTGAGCCCAGTACTGATCCTGAAAAGTAATTTTAACCGTACTTACCAGTAACTTGAATTTCCTTCCATAGGCTAACATTGACTGGTTTCACTTGGAAATTCTTCTGTGTGTGGAGTTTTGGAACTTTATAATACTCCTCTAAAATCAGCCAAAATACGAATTCCGATTTACTCACCTGTTATCAGGAGAGACCTCAGTGCTGCATCTTTCAGCCCAGTACTGATCCTGAAAAGTAATTTTAACCGTACTTACCAGTAACTTGAATTTTCTTCCATAGGCTAACATTGACTGGTTTCACTTGGAAATTCTTCTAAGTGTGGAGTTTTGGAACTTTATAATATTCCTCTAAAATCAGCCAAAATACTGAATTCCGATTTACTCACCTGTTATCAGGAGAGACCTCAGTGCTGCATCTTTGAGCCCAGTACTCGATCCTGAAAAGTAATTTTAACCGTACTTACCAGTAACTTGAATTTCCTTCCATAGGCTAACATTGACTGGTTTCACTTGGAAATTCTTCTGTGTGTGGAGTTTTGGAACTTTATAATACTCCTCTAAAATCAGCCAAAATACGAATTCCGATTTACTCACCTGTTATCAGGAGAGACCTCAGTGCTGCATCTTTCAGCCCAGTACTGATCCTGAAAAGTAATTTTAACCGTACTTACCAGTAACTTGAATTTCCTTCCTTAGGCTAACATTGACTGGTTTCACTTGGAAATTCTTCTAAGTGTGGAGTTTTGGAACTTTATAATATTCCTCTAAAATCAGCCAAAATACGAATTCCGATTTACTCACCTGTTATCAGGAGAGACCTCAGTGCTGCATCTTTCAGCCCAGTACTGATCCTGAAAAGTAATTTTAACCGTACTTACCAGTAACTTGAATTTCCTTCCATAGGCTAACATTGACTGGTTTCACTTGGAAATTCTTCTAAGTGTGGAGTTTTGGAACTTTATAATATTCCTCTAAAATCAGCCGAACTACGAATTCCAATTTACTCACCTGTTATCAGGAGAGAACCCAATGCTGCATCTTTTAGCCCAGCACTGACCCTGAAAAGTAATTCTAACCGTACTTACCAGTAACTTGTATTTCCTTCCATAGGAATCCATTGTCTGGTTTTCAGCAGAAAAGTTTCAAAGTGTCGATTTTTGAAACATACAAATATTCCTCTAAAATCAGCAGAACTACGAATTCCGATTTACTCACCTGTTATCAGGAGAGACCTCAGTGCTGCATCTTTGAGCCCAGTACTGATCCTGAAAAGTAATTTTAACCGTACTTACCAGTAACTTGAATTTCCTTCCATAGGCTAACATTGACTGGTTTCACTTGGAAATTCTTCTAAGTGTGGAGTTTTGGAACTTTATAATATTCCTCTAAAATCAGCTGAACTACGAATTCCGATTTACTCACCTGTTATCAGGAGAGAACCCAGTGCTGCATCTTTAGCCCAGCACTGACCCTGAAAAGTAATTCTAACCGTACTTACCAGTAACTTGTATTTCCTTCCATTGGAATCCATTGTCTGGTTTTCAGCAGAAAAGTTTCAAAGTGTCGATTTTCACAAACTACAAATATTCCTTAAAAATCGCCTGTATGACTTAAACGCATTCTTTCAACTGTTTACAGGAGATGCACCAGTGCTGGATACAGGATCCACCACTGAGTAAGAAAAAGTAACGATAACACTACTTACCTGCTAAGTGAATTTCTCCCTTAGGATAACATTGGTGATTCTATGTGAAAAAGTTTCTAAGTGTCAACTTTTAAAATACAATAATATTCCTTAAAAATCACTACTGTAACCAAAACGCTTTTACTCAACTGTTTACAGGAGATGTCCCAGGACTGAATCTAGGATCCAGTCCTGTGGTTATAAAAGTAATCCATAAAGTAACTAATTGCATTTAACTAGAAATTCACATTGAGCTCAATGTTGCATTGTGTTTGAAATTGTGTTGCCCATTGCAACAACTGTAACTACTGTACTTAAAAGTCTATTGCCTATTTGCAAAGTATTTAAACTAAAGTAATTCATTCTGAGAAAGTATATTTTGTAATGTAACGTATAATGTAATTACAATGTAATTTAAAAAATAAAATATGTAAAAATAAATAGTTTAAAAAAATGTAGTAAATCAGTATCAAAAAAATAAATATAACAATTAATACATTTAAAAATTGTCATTTACAAAACCTTTGAAATTCACTGAAAAAACCATAGGTTTTAGGGCGTTATAGTTAGAAATTAGCATTTAAAAAACCTTTGAAATTCACTTAAAAAACCATAGGTTTCAGGCACGTTATAGTTAGAAATTAGCATTTAAAAAACCTTTGAAATTCACTGAAAAACCATAGGTTTCAGACACGTTATAGTTAGAAATTAGCATTTAAAAACCTATGAAATTCACTGAAAAACCATAGGTTTTAGGGACAGTTATAGTTAGTTGGACATTTCACTCGTACAAAACCATAGAAATTTCCCGTTATAGTTAGTTCAGCTAACTATAACTCGCGCCCGCAATGCACTGCTGATGACGTCACATATTACATCACTCATGACATGGTCAGTGACATCACTGATGACATCACTGATGACATCTCAAATGACATCACTGATAACATCACTGATGACATCATCCACGTGATAATCTGATGCACCTCCTCACACCCTAATATAACCTTTGATACACCCACTCTAAATTACAGACTGCCATTCGCAAAACCATAGACACTCCAACACCAATAACTACATACCCACTCACTGATTCTTAGGTCTACACACACATCCACTCACTCACCCATACAGTCACTCATACTTACGGTCACTCAGTACAGGACTATCATATGCACTCATACTCCTATATAGACACTCAAACACCGCCACTCATCCATAGAGGTACTCACACACCTAGTCAGTCATGCAAATAATTAAACACACTGCCATTTACTCACCTATACAGTTATACACACACCAGCTCACTTACTCATACAAATACTAGCACATTCTTACGCTCTTATACAATCACTGATACAAGCACACACTCATCCATACAGTCACTCTCACAATCACACACTCTCGCTTATAGCTATTTATATACTCAAACACACATATATACTGCCTTTCACATATGTAGTTACTCACACATGTACCACTGGGACATACATTCACTCACTAACACACTCTTACACACACTTACCCACCCATACAGCCTATCACAGATGCACTCTTGAAACCATCCACCCAGTGAATCACCCACTCACACATCTATGCACAGAGTCGCACACACCCCACCCACACAAACACTCAGGCACCCATACAGATACTCAGACAACCAATCAATAACTCATATAGACACTCATGTAGCTATTCACAAACCCATGCAGCCACTTACACAGCAACAGACAGACAGTTACAGACATTCACCCAGTTTAGTCACTAACCCTTGCATTCAGTAAGATACGTTTAATCACTCACTTATAGAGTCAGTCACGCACCTACTAAATCCTTCATCCACACACTTATACACCCACTCATTCTTCAATACACCTTTCCCTATATATTAAAAATATTTAAACTTTACAGAAACACAGTCACTGGATGATGTCATCAGTGATGTCATCAGTGATGTCACTGACCATGCCATGAGTGATGTAATATGTGACGTCATCAGCAGTGCATTGCGAGGGCGAGTTATAGTTAGCTGAACTAACTATAACGGGGGAATTTCTATGGTTTTGTACGAGTGAAATGTCCAACTAACTATAACTGTCCCTAAAACCTATGGTTTTTTCAGTGAATATATATATATATATATATATATATATATATATATATATATATATATATATATATATAATCTACTGAGGTCGCCAGTAGATAGTTATAGTTAGGACCTATTTTCCATAGGAAATCTCCAACATTCTATTTGAAATAACTTTGGCGCCGGTTGACGAATCTTCACGAAATTTTCAAACTTTGTGGGGCGCTCCGGTCCGCTCCTATCCTGAAAGCCTCAGGGTGATTCGTCAAGCGGGGGCCAAGAAAAAAGGGGGTCCCAAAACGTGTTTTCCCCATGCAATTTTCCATAGGAACCTTTAGTCGCAGCTACAGCCCGAACTGCTGAACGGAAAAACACCAAATTTGGCAAATAGGTAGCCCTTGGTTCAGAGTCGTGCCTTTTGCTTAAATGGTGTAAATCCGTTCAGTAGTTGGTGAGTAAATCAAAAGTAAAATCACATATATATCTATGGCCGCGTAGGGTCCGCGTACCCTCCCGATCACGAGCTGTATGCTAATTGGCTGTCAACACTCCAAACCACGAAGTGTTGGCAGCCATCTTGTACCTCGGTAGAACCGAGGCACAAGAAAGCAGTAAAACAATCGCGCAAAACGCAAAAAGGGGGCAGGGTAGAAACACCCTGACCCCCTAGGCCTGCTCAGGGGGTCCCACAAGGACCCCCAGGGCCCCAAATATATATATTTTTTTAAATCGGCAAAAAAGCGCTGGGTGCGCGGATCCAGCCAATAAAAAAAAAAATCGAAGCGCGGTCTCCCGCGCTTCGATGCTATCTGGCCCCCGGGTGGCCCAAGTCCCGGGGGCATGCGGGGTTTTTGATTTTTATGTGTGGGGGGCCTCTAAGGCCCCCCCAAGCCCCGGGGACCGCCACCCGCCGGGACTTAAAAAAAATAATGGTGCAGGAGGGCTCTCGGCACTCCCGCAGCCCCGGGACCGCCACCCCTGGGGCTTCTTTTAAAAAAATAAAATTACCTGTGTGGGGGCCTCGAGCCCCCACACGCCCCAGGGACCGCCATCTCCCGGGGCACTAAATATTTCAATATGGGGGTCCGTTATGGACCACCGAGCCCGGGCTTTGCCAATGGAGGGAGGGGGCTGCGCTGCCCCCTCCTGGAGCCCTTAATGGCCCTGGGGACCACCACCCCCAGGGCCTGCTCCTGCAGTGTCCCGGGGTGCCTACCCCCGGGACACTGTAGTTTGCTATGACAGGACGGGAGCCTCACAGCTCCCGTCCTGTCATAGCAAACTGCTTTGGTTTTTGGAACAGAGAGCAGGAAACCTGCTCTCTTTTCCAAAAACCAAAGCCGATTGCTTTTCCACACGGGGAGCTGCATCTTAGCAGCTCCCCATGTGGAAAGCAATGCCGGCTCCCGAAGGACACGGGGAGCCGGCGGGACCGTGGGGATTGGGGACCCCCACGGTCCCCAACGGAGAGGGCCAGCCCCGGGGGATGGGATCCCGGGGCTAGTAGTGGCTTCCAGGAGGGGGCCACGCGGCCCCCTCCCCAACAAATTAACATTTTTAAAAACAAATTTAAAAAAGCAAAGGCCGGCCCCGGGCGATGGGGTCCCCGGGGCCATAAGTGGCCTAAGGAGGGGGCAACGCAGCCCCCCTCCATAACATTTTTTATAAAGAAAGAAGGCCATGCCCCAGGGGATGGGGTCCCCGGGCCGATTAAGACCTGGGGAGGGGGGCCACGCGGCCCCCTTCCAATTTTTTTTTTATTAAACAAAATATTAGGGGGCAGGCCCTGGGGGATGGGGTCCCCAGGGCCAAGAAATTAGAAAAACAAGGGGTGCCACACAGCCCCCCTTCTAAAAATAAAAAAAATAAAAAAGACCGGCATTGCGCCGGAGGCCACGCCCCCTCCTTGCAGCAATCTGCAAACGCGCCCCCTGGCACATTTGCAGATGGGGAACGAATTCCCCTTGAATACTGGGGGTCCCTGGGGGCCAACTAGCCCACCAGGAACCTCCAGTATGTGCCAGGGGGCTGCGTTGCAGAGAGGTGTACAGAGGCCACGCCCCTTTTTACACCTCTGCAACGCAGCTCTGTGGTGCTTTTTGGAGGTACATGGTGGGCTAGTTGGACTCCAGGGACCCTCAGGATTCAAAGGGACTTAATCCCCCAACTTAAAACACGCCACGGGGCGCGTTTGCTCAGTGGTGAAGGGAGGGGGCGGGGCTTCAGGTGACTTGTGTGCAAACTGGCCCCGTGGCGCGTTTTAAGATGGGGAATTAAATCCCCTTCAATCCTGAGGGTCCCTGGGGGCTAACTAGCCCACCAGGAACCTCCAGTATGCACCAGGGGGCTGCGTTGCAGAGAGGTGTACAGAGGCCACGCCCCTTTTTACACCTCTCTGCAACGCAGCTCTGTGGCGCTTTTTGGAGGTACATGGTGGGCTAGTTGGACCCCAGGAACCCTCAGGATTCAAGGGGACTTAATCCCTCAACTTAAAACGCGCCACGGGGCGCGTTCGCACAGTGGTGAAAGGAGGGGTGGGGCTTGAGGTGACATGTGTGCAAACAGGCCCCATGGCGTGTTTTAAGTTGGGGGATTAAGTCCCCTTCAATCCTGAGGGTCCCTGGAGTCCAACTAGCCCACCAGGTACCTTCAGTAAGCACAACAGAGTTGCGTTGCACAGAGGTGAAAAAGGTGCGTGGCGTTGGAACGCCTCTGCAACTCAGCTCTGTGGTCCTAACTGTATGTACCTGGGGGCTAGTTGGGCCCCAGGGACACTCAGAATTCAAGGGGACTTAATCCTGCAACTTAAAACGTGCCACGAGGCGCGTTTGCACACGTCACCTCAGGCCCCCACTCCCTTCACCACTGTGCAAACGTGCCCTGTAGTGCGTTTTAAGAGGTAGTTTTAATCCCCCTGCCCTATTATGTACTAGGGACTTACAGAGGAGGTCATGCTAATCACAAGGGTACCCCAACGCATAGTGTTCCCTAGTGTATGTAGGTGTTTTCACTGTATTCTAAGTGTGTTTTAGCATAGCACTGGCTCTGGTTAGTGAGAGTCAGTTACCACTAGTACACGTCGGAAAATGTTGTGGGCACAGGATGATTTTGGAACAAGGCCTCTTTCTGCTCCTCTGTTGGTTCTTTCTGCACATCTTTTGCTTCTTCCTGCACTTATTTTTGTCTTTGTGGACTTCTGTTGCTTCTTTCTGCATTTCTTTTGCTTCTTTCTGTGCGTTTTTCTTCTTTCTTCACATGTCCTACCTCTGTAGGCATAGTTAGAAACTAGCATTTAAAAAACCTTTGAAATTCACTGAAAAACCATAGGTTTCAGACACGTTATAGTTAGAAATTAGCATTTAAAAACCTTTGAAATTCACTGAAAAACCATAGGTTTCAGGCACGTTATAGTTAGAAATTAGCATTTAAAAAACCTTAGAAATTCGCTGAAAAAACCATAGGTTTTAGGGACAGTTATAGTTAGTTGGACATTTCACTCGTACAAAACCCGTGAAATTCCCCCGTTATAGTTAGTTCAGCTAACTATAACTCGCGCCCCCGCAATGCACTGCTGATGAGGTACTCACACACCTAGTCAATCATGCAAATAATTAATCACACTGCCATTTACTAACCTATACAGTTTTACACACACCAGCTCACTTACTCATACAAATACTAGCACATTCTTACGCTCTTATACAATCACTGATACAAGTACACACTCATCCATACAGCCACTCTCACAATCACACACTCTCACTTATAGCCATTTACATACTCCAACACACATATATACTGCCTTTAACATATGTAGTTACTCACACATGTACCACTGAGATATACATTCACTCACTAACACACCCATACACACACTCACCCACCCATACAGTCCATCACAGATGCACTCTTGAAACCATGCACCCAGTGAATCACCCACTCACACATCTATGCACAGAGTCACACACACCCCACCCACACAAACAATCAGGCACCCATACAGATACTCAAACAACCAATCAATAACTCATATACATACTCATGTAGCTATTCAGAAAGCCATGCAGCCACTTACACAGCAACAGACAGACGGATACAGACATTCACACAGTTTAGTCACTAACCCATGCATTCAGTAAGATACGTTTAATCACTCACTTATAGAGTCAGTCACGCACCTACTAAATCATCCATCCAGACACTTATACACCCACTCATCATTCAATACACCTTGGCATATATATTAAACATATTTAAAATTTATAGAAACACACAGTCACTGGATGATGTCATCAGTGATGTCATTTGAGATGTCATCAGTGATGTCATCAGTGATGTCACTGACCATGTCATGAGTGATGCAATATGTGACGTCATCAGCAGTGCATTAGCGGGGTGCGAGCTATAGTTAGCTGAACTAACCATAACGGGGAAATTTCACGGGTTTGTATGAGTGAAATGTCCAACTAACTATAACTGTCCCTTTCAGTGAATATATATATATATATATATATATATATATATATTCACTGAAAAACCATAGGTTTTAGGGACAGTTATAGTTAGTTGGACATTTCACTCGTACAAAACCCGTGAAATTCCCCCGTTATAGTTAGTTCAGCTAACTATAACTCGCGCCCCGCAATGCACTGCTGATGACGTCACATATTACATCACTCATGACATGGTCAGTGACATCACTGATGACATCACTGATGACATCTCAAATGACATCACTGATGACATCACTGATGACATCATCCAGTGACTGTGTGTTTCTGTAAAGTTTAAATATTTTTAATATATATAGGAAAAGACGTATTGAAGAATGAATGGGTGTGTAAGTGTCTGTATGGATGATTTAGTAGGTGCGTGACTGACTGTATAAGTGAGTGATTTAAGGTATCTTACTGAATGCATGGGTTAGTGACTAAACTGGGTGAATGTCTGTATCCGTCTGTCTGTTGCTGTGTAAGTGGCTGCATGTGTTTGTGAATAGCTACAGGAGTGTCTATATGAGTTATTGAATGGTTGTCTGAGTATCTGTATGGGTGCCTGAGTGTTTGTGTGGGAGGGGTGTGTGCGACTCTGTGCATTGATGTGTGAGTGGGTGATTCACTGGGTGGATGGTTTCAAGAGTGCATCTGTGATAGACTGTATGGGTGGGTAAGTGTGTGTAAGAGTGTGTTAGTGAGTGAATGTATGTCCCAGTGGTACATGTGTGAGTAAACTACATATGTGAAAGCCAGTATATATGTGTGTTGGAGTATATAAATAGCTATAAGCGAGAGTGAGTGATTGTGATAGTGGCTGTATGGATGAGTGTGTGCTTGTATCAGTGATTGTATAAGAGCGTAACAATGTGCTAGTATTTGTATGATTAAGTGAGCTGGTGTGTGTATAACTGTATAGGTGAGTAAATGGCAGTGTGTTTAATTATTTGCATGACTGACTAGGTGTGTGAGTACCTCTATGGATGAGTGGCGGTGTTTGAGTGTCTATATAGGAGTAAGAGTGCATATGATAGTCCTGTACTGAGTGACCATAAGTATGAGTGACTGTACGGGTGAGTGAGTGGATGTGTGTGTGTAGACCTAAGAATCAGTGAGTGGGTATGTAGTTATTGGTGTTGGAGTGTCTATAGTTTTGCGAATGGCAGTCTGTAATTTAGATTGGGTGTATCAAAGGTTATATTAGGGTGTGAGGAGCTGCATCAGATTATCACGTAGATGATGTCATCAGTGATGACATTTGAGATGTCATCAGTGATGTCATCAGTGATGTCACTGACCATGTCATGAGTGATGTAATATGTGACGTCATCAGCAGTGCATTGCGGGGGCGCGAGTTATAGTTAGCTGAACTAACTATAACGGGGAATTTCACGGGTTTTGTACGAGTGAAATGTCCAACTAACTATAACTGTCCCTAAAACCTATGGTTTTTTCAGTGAATTTCAAAGGTTTTTTAAATGCTAATTTGTAACTATAACATATCTGAAACCTATGGTTTTTTCAGTGAATTTCAAAGGTTTTTAAATGCTAATTTGTAACTATAACTGTCCCTAAAACCTATGGTTTTTTCAGTGAATTTCAAAGGTTTTTTAAATGCTAATTTCTAACTATAACGTGTCTGAAACCTTTGGTTTTTTCAGTGAATTTCAAAGGTTTTTAAATGCTAATTTGTAACTATAACGTGCCTGAAACCTACGGTTTTTTCAGTGAATTTCAAAGGTTTTTTAAATGACATTTTTTAAATGTATTAATTTTTATATTAATTTTTTTCATACTGATTTACTACATTTTTAGAAACAATTTCTTTTACATATTTTATTTTTTAAATTACATTGTAATTAAATTATACATTACATTACAAAAAATACTTTCTCAGAATGAATTACTTTAGTTTAAATACTTAGCACATAGGCAATAGACTTTTAAGTACAGTAGTTACAGTTGTTGCAATGGGCAACACATTTTCAAACACAATGCAACATTCAGCTCAATGTGAATTTCTAGTTAAATGCAATTAGTTACTTTATGGATTACTTTTCTAACCACAGGACTGGATCCTAGATTCAGTCCTGGGACATCTCCTGTAAACAGTTGAGTAAAAGCGTTTTGGTTACAGTCGTGATTTTTAAGGAATATTATTGTATTTTAAAAGTTGACACTTCGAAACTTTTCCTCATAGAATCACCAATGTTATCCTATGGAAGGAAATTCACTTAGCAGGTAAAAACTGTTATCGTTATTTTTCTTACTCAGTGTTGGATCCTGGATCCAGCACTGGTGCATCTCCTGTAAACAGTTGAAAAAATGCGTTTAAGTCATACAGGCGATTTTTAAGGAATATTTGTAGTTTGTGAAAATCGACACTTTGAAACTTTTCTGCTGAAAACCAGACAATGGATTCCTATGGAAGAAAAGATAAGTTACTGGTAAGTACGGTTAAAATTACTTTTCAGGGTCAGTGCTGGGCTAAAAGATGCAGCACTGGGTTCTCTCCTGATAACAGGTGAGTAAATCGGAATTCGTATTTCGGCTGATTTTAGAAGAATAATTTAAAGTTCCAAAACTCCACACTTAGAAGAATTTTCAAGTGAAACCAGTCAATGTTAGCCTATGGAAGGAAATTCAAGTTACTGGTAAGTACGGTTAAAATTACTTTTCAGGACCAGTACTGGGCTGAAAGATGCAGCACTGAGGTCTCTCCTGATAACAGGTGAGTAAATCAGAATTCGGATTTCGGCTGATTTTAGAGGAATATTTGTATGTTTCAAAAATCAACACTTAGAAACTTTTTCAGCAAAAAGCAGGCAATGATATCCTATGGAAGGAAATTCAAGTTACTGGTAAGTACGGTTAAAATTACTTTTCAGGATTAGTACTGGGCTGAAAGATGCAGCACTGAGGTCTCTCCTGATAACAGGTGAGTAAATCGGAATTCGTATTTCGGCTGATTTTAGAGGAATATTTTAAAGTTCCAAAACTCCACACTTAGAAGAATTTCCAAGTGAAACCAGTCAATGTTAGCCTATGGAAGGAAATTCAAGTTACTGGTAAGTACGGTTAAAATTACTTTTCAGGACCAGTACTGGGCTGAAAGATACAGCACTGAGGTCTCTCCTTATAACAGGTGAGTAAATCGGAATTCGTATTTCGGCTGATTTTAGAGGAATATTTATAGGTTTCAAAAATCAACACTTAGAAACTTTTTCAGCAAAAAGCAGGCAATGATATCCTATGGAAGGAAATTCAAGTTACTGGTAAGTACGGTTAAAATTACTTTTCAGGACCAGTACTGGACTGAAAGATACAGCACTGAGGTCTCTCCTTATAACAGGTTAGTAAATCGGAATTCGTATTTCGGATTATTTTAGAAGAATATTTGCACAATGGTGAAGGGAGGGGGCGGGGCCTGAGGTGACATCTGTGCAAACGCGCCCCGTGGCGCGTTTTAAGCTGGGGATTAAGTCCCTTGATTCCTGAGGGTCCTTAGGGGCCAACTAGCCCACCAGGAACCTCCAATATGCGCCAGGGGCTGCGTTGCAGAGACGTGTAGAGAGGCCACACCCCTTTACACCTCTCTGCAACGCAGCTCTGTGGCGCTTTCTGGATGTACCTGTTGGGCTAGTTGGCCCCCCGGGACCCTCAGGATTGAAGGGGAATTAATCCCCCAACTTAAAACGCGCCACGGGGCGCGTTTGCACAGATGTCACCTGAAGCCCCGCCCTCCCTTCACCACTGTGCAAACGTGCCCGTGGTGCGTTTTAAGTCGGGGGATTAACTCCCTTGAATCCTGAGGGTCCCTGGGGGCCAACTAGCCCAACAGGTATATCCAAAAGCGCCACAGAGCTGCGTTGCAGAGAGGTGTAAAGGGGCGTGGCCTCTGTACACCTCTCTGCAACGCAGCTCCTGACGCATACTGGTGGTTCCTGGTGGGCTAGTTGGCCCCCAGGGACCCCCAGTATTCAAGGGGAATTGCTCTCTCTGCAAACGCGCCAGGGGCGTGTTTGCAGAGTGGTGAAGGAAGGGGAGGGGCCTGCGGGCCCGATCGTTTTTTTTTTTTTCCCTGAAGGGGGCTATGTGGCCCCCTTCCTTTTTCCTATTTTTATGCCCTGGGGACCCCATCCCCAGTGGCCTTACTCCTTTTTTTTTTTAAATTAAAAAAACGGGAAGGGGCCGCGTGGCCCCCTTCCCTGGGCCTGTATTGGCCCCGGGACCCCATCCCCGGGGCATGGCCTCTTTTTTATTTGGAGGGGGGCTGCGTGGCCCCCTCCTCAGGCCATTTAAGGCCCCGGGACCCCATCCCCGGGGCCGTCCTTGCACTTTTTTTTTTTTTATAACTTTTTTATTTTTGGGGAGGGGGCTGCGTGGCCCCCTCCGTGGCCACTTATGGCCCCGGGGACCCCATCCCCGGGGCCTGGCCTCTCGTTAGGGACTGTGGGGGTCCCCAAACCCCCACAGTCCCGCCGGCTCCCCGTGTCCTACGGGAGCCGGCATTGCTTTTACACATGGGGAGCAGCTAACATGCTGCTCCCCATGTGGAAAGCTATCAGCTTGGATATTGGAAGAGAGAGCAGGTTTCCTGCTCTCTCTTCCAATATTCAAAGCAAGTTTGCAATGACAGGACGGGAGCCGCGAGGCTCCCGTCCTGTCATTGCAAACAGCAGTGTCCCGGGGTAGGCACCCGGGACACTGCAGGAGCCGGCCCTGGGGGTGGCGGTCCCCAGGGCCACCACAGGCTCCAGGAGGGGGCCGCGCGGCCCCCTCCTTACATTTTGAAAGCCCCGGGAGGTGGTGGTCCCGGGGCTTGGAGGTCCAAAACGGACCCCCATTGTAATTTTCTTAGTGCCCCGGGAGGTGGCGGTCCCCGGGCGTGTGGGGGCTGGAGCCCCCACACAGGTTTTTCAAATTAAAAAGAAGCCCCGGGGAGGTGGCGGTCCCGGGGCTGCGGGAGGGCTCAGAGCCCTCCCGCACCATTATACATAAAGCCCCGGGGGTGGTGGTCCCCGGGGCTTGGGGGCCCTTAGAGGCCCCCACACATAAAATTAACCCCCCAGCATGCCCCCGGGACTTGGCCCACCCGGGGGCCAACTAACATCGAAGCGCGGGAGACCGCGCTCCGATTTTTTTTTCCGACCCTGAGCGCATCCTGCCGATTTAAAAAAAAAAAAAAAATCTTTTTTGCCCAGGGGTCCTTGTGGGACCCCTGAGCAAACCCTAGGGGTCAGGATGTTTCTACCCTGCCCCCTTTGTGCGCTTGCGCACTTCGAGGGATAAAATGGCTGCCAACATTTCCTGAATCGGAATGTTGACAGCCAGCTGACAGCCAATTAACATGCAGCTCGTGATCGGGACGGTGCGCGCAGGGTGCGCTGAGGGTACGCGGACCCTACTCGGCCATAGATATCACTATCTTTTTACTTTTGATTTTCTCAGCAACTACTGAACAGATTTACACCATTTAACAAAAGGGTTCTTTCTGAACCAAGAACTACCTCTTTGCCAAATTTGGTGTAATTCCGTTCAGCAGTTCGGGCTGTAGCCGTGTCTAAAGTTTCCTATGGAAAATTGCATGGGGAAAACGCGTTTTGGGACCCCCATTTTTTCTCGGCCCCGCTTGACGAATCCCCGAGACTTTCAGGGTAGGAGCGGACCGGAGCGGGCCATAAAGTTTGAAAATTTTGCGAAGATACGTCAACCGGCAAGAGAGTTATTTCAAATAGAATGTCACGGATTTCCTATGGATAATAGGTTGTAACTATAACTATCTACTGGCGACCGCCAGTAGATAATATATATATATATATATATATTCACTGAAAAAACCATAGGTTTCAGACACGTTATAGTTACAAATTAGCATTTAAAAAACCTTTGAAATTCACTGAAAAAACCATAGGTTTTAGGGACAGTTATAGTTACTTGGACATTGCACTCGTACAAAACCCGTGAAATTCCCCCGTTATAGTTAGTTCAGCTAACTATAACTCGCGCCCCCGCAATGCACTGCTGATGACGTCACATATTACATCACTCATGACATGGTCAGTGACATCACTGATGACATCACTGATGACATCTCAAATGACATCACTGATGACATCATCCAGTGACTGTGTGTTTCTGTAAAGTTTAAATATTTTTAATATATATAGGAAAAGACGTATTGAAGAATGAGTGGGTGTGTAAGTGTCTGTATGGATGATTTAGTAGGTGCGTGACTGACTCTATAAGTGAGTGATTTAACGTATCTTACTGAATGCATGGGTTAGTGACTAAACTGGGTGAATGTCTGTATCCGTCTGTCTGTTGCTGTGTAAGTGGCTGCATGTGTTTGTGAATAGCTAAATGAGTGTCTATATGAGTTATTGAATGCTTGTCTGAGTATCTGTATGGGTGCCTGAGTGTTTGTGTGGGAGGGTGTGTGCAACTCTGTGCATAGATGTGTGAGTGGGTGATTCACTGGGTGGATGGTTTCAAGAGTGCATCTGTGATAGACTGTATGGGTGGGTAAGTGTGTGTAAGAGTGTGTTAGTGAGTGAATGTATGTCCCAGAGGTACATGTGTGAGTAACTACATATGTGAAAGGCAGTATATATGTGTGTTGGAGTATATAAATAGCTATAAGCAAGAGTGAGTGATTGTGATAGTGGCTGTATGGATGAGTGTGTGCTTGTATCAGTGATTGTATAAGAGCGTAACAATGTGCTACTATTTGTATGAGTAAGTGAGCTGGTGTGTGTATAACTGTATAGGTGAGTAAATGGCAGTGTGTTTAATTATTTGCATGACTGACTAGGTGTCTGAGTATCTCTATGGATGAGTGGCGTTGTTTGAGTGTCTATATAGGAGTAAGAGTGCATATGATAGTCCTGTACTGAGTGACCGTAAGTATGAGTGACTGTACGGGTGAGTGAGTGGATGTGTGTGTGAGACCTAAGAATCAGTGAGTGGGTATGTAGTTATTGGTGTTGGAGTGTCTATGGTTTTGCGAATGGCAGTCTGTAATTTAGAGTGGGTGTATCAAAGATTATATTAGGGTGTGAGGAGGTGCATCAGATTATCACGTGGATGATGTCATCAGTGATGTCATTTGAGATGTCATCAGTGATGTCATCAGTGATGTCACTGACCATGTCATGAGTGATGTAATATGTGACGTCATCAGCAGTGCATTGCGGGGCGCGAGTTATAGTTAGCTGAACTAACTATAACGGGGAATTTCACGGGTTTTGTACGAGTGCAATGTCCAAGTAACTATAACTGTCCCTAAAACCTATGGTTTTTTCAGTGAATTTCAAAGGTTTTTTAAATGCTAATTTGTAACTATAACGTGTCTGAAACCTATGGTTTTTTCAGTGAATTTCAAAGGTTTTTAAATGCTAATTTGTAACTATAACGTGTCTGAAACCTATGGTTTTTTCAGTGAATTTCAAAGGTTTTTAAATGCTAATTTCTAACTATAACGTGCCTGATACCTACGTTTTTTTCAGTGAATTTCAAAGGTTTTGTAAATGACAATTTTTAAATGTATTAATTGTTATATTAACTTTTTTCATACTGATTTACTACATTTTAAGAAACAATTTTTTTACATATTTTATTTTTAAATTACATTGTAATTACATTATAC
Organism: Calotriton arnoldi; assembly: GCA_963921515.1. Taxonomy (NCBI): domain Eukaryota; kingdom Metazoa; phylum Chordata; class Amphibia; order Caudata; family Salamandridae; genus Calotriton; species Calotriton arnoldi. The sequence continues at coordinate 19,089 of CAWUFW010026947.1, forward strand.
ATTACATTACAAAAATACTTTCTCAGAATGAATTACTTTAGTTTAAATACTTTGCACATAGGCAATAGACTTTTAAGTACAGTAGTTACAGTTGTTGCAATGGGCAACACATTTTCAAACACAATGCAACATTCAGCTCAATGTGAATTTCTAGTTAAATGCAATTAGTTACTTTATGGATTACTTTTCTAACCACAGGACTGGATCCTAGATTCAGTCCTGGTACATCTCCTGTAAACAGTTGAGTAAAAGCGTTTTGGTTACAGTCGTGATTTTTAAGGAATATTATTGTATTTTAAAAGTTGACACTTAGAAACTTTTTCTCATAGAATCACCAATGTTATTATGGAAGGAAATTCACTTAGCAGGTAAAAACTGTTATCGTTACTTTTTCTTACTCAGTGTTGGATCCTGGATCCAGCACTGGTGCATCTCCTGTAAACAGTTGAAAGAATGCGTTTAAGTCATACAGGTGATTTTTAAGGAATATTTGTAGTTTGTAAAAATCAACACTTTGAAACTATTTTGCTGAAAACCAGACAATGGATTCCTATGGAAGAAAATATAAGTTACTGGTAAGTACGGTTAAAATTACTTTTCAGGGTCAGTGCTGGGCTAAAAGATGCAGCACTGGGTTCTCTCCTGATAACAGGTGAGTAAATTGGTATTCGTACTTTGGTTGATTTTAGAGGAATATTATAAAGTTCAAAAACTCCACACTTAGAAGAATTTCCAAGTGAAACCAGTCAATGTTAGCCTATGAAGGTAATTCAAGTTACCGGTAGGTACGGTTAAAATTACTTTTCAGGACCAGTACTGGGCTGAAAGATGCAGCACTGAGGTCTCTCCTGATAACAGGTGAGTAAATCAGAATTCGTATTTCGGCTGATTTTAGAGGAATATTTGTATGTTTCAAAAATCAACACTTAGAAACTTTTTCAGCAAAAAGCAGGCAATAATATCCTATGGAAGGAAATTCAAGTTACTGGTAAGTACGGTTAAAATTACTTTTGAGGATCAGTACTGGGCTGAAAGATGCAGCACTGAGGTCTCTCCTGATAACAGGTGAGTAAATCGGAATTCGTATTTCGGCTGATTTTAGAGGAATATTTTAAAGTTCCAAAACTCCACACTTAGAAGAATTTCCAAGTGAAACCAGTCAATGTTAGCCTATGGAAGGAAATTCAAGTTACTGGTAAGTACGGTTAAAATTACTTTTCAGGACCAGTACTGGGCTGAAAGATACAGCACTGAGGTCTCTCCTTATAACAGGTGAGTAAATCGGAATTCGTATTTCGGCTGATTTTAGAGGAATATTTGTATGTTTCAAAAATCAACACTTAGAAGAATTTCCAAGTGAAACCAGTCAATGTTAGCCTATGAAGGAAATTCAAGTTACTGGTAAGTACGGTTAAAATTACTTTTCAGGATTAGTACTGGGCTGAAAGATGCAGCACTGAGGTCTCTCCTGATAACAGGTGAGTAAATCGGAATTCGTATTTCGGCTGATTTTAGAGGAATATTTTAAAGTTCCAAAACTCCACACTTAGAAGAATTTCCAAGTGAAACCAGTCAATGTTAGCCTATGGAAGGAAATTCAAGTTACTGGTAAGTACGGTTAAAATTACTTTTCAGGACCAGTACTGGGCTGAAAGATACAGCACTGAGGTCTCTCCTTATAACAGGTGAGTAAATCGGAATTCGTATTTCGGCTGATTTTAGAGGAATATTTGTATGTTTCAAAAATCAACACTTAGAAGAATTTCCAAGTGAAACCAGTCAATGTTAGCCTATGAAGGAAATTCAAGTTACTGGTAAGTACGGTTAAAATTACTTTTCAGGATTAGTACTGGGCTGAAAGATGCAGCACTGAGGTCTCTCCTGATAACAGGTGAGTAAATCGGAATTCGTATTTCGGCTGATTTTAGAGGAATATTTTAAAGTTCCAAAACTCCACACTTAGAAGAATTTCCAAGTGAAACCAGTCAATGTTAGCCTATGGAAGGAAATTCAAGTTACTGGTAAGTACGGTTAAAATTACTTTTCAGGACCAGTACTGGGCTGAAAGATACAGCACTGAGGTCTCTCCTTATAACAGGTGAGTAAATCGGAATTCGTATTTCGGCTGATTTTAGAGGAATATTTGTATGTTTCAAAAATCAACACTTAGAAACTTTTTCAGCAAAAAGCAGGCAATGATATCCGATGAAAGGAAATTCAAGTTACTGGTAAGTACGGTTAAAATTACTTTTGAGGATCAGTACTGGGCTGAAAGATGCAGCACTGAGGTCTCTCCTGATAACAGGTGAGTAAATCGGAATTCGTATTTCGGCTGATTTTAGAGGAATATTTTAAAGTTCCAAAACTCCACACTTAGAAGAATTTCCAAGTGAAACCAGTCAATGTTAGCCTATGAAGGAAATTCAAGTTACCGGTAAGTACGGTTAAAATTACTTTTCAGGACCAGTACTGGGCTGAAAGATGCAGCACTGAGGTCTCTCCTGATAACAGGTGAGTACATCGGAATTCGTATTTCGGCTGATTTTAGAGGAATATTTTAAAGTTCCAAAACTCCACACTTAGAAGAATTTCCAAGTGAAACCAGTCAATGTTAGCCTATGGATGGAAATTCAAGTTACTGGTAAGTACGGTTAAAATTACTTTTCAGGACCAGTACTGGGCTGAAAGATACAGCACTGAGGTCTCTCCTGATAACAGGTGAGTAAATCGGAATTCGTATTTCGGATGATTTTAGAAGAATATTTGCACAATGGTGAAGGGAGGGGCGGGGCCTGAGGTGACATCTGTGCAAACGCGCCCCGTGGCGCGTTTTAAGTTGGGGGATTAAGTCCCCTTGAATCCTGAGGGTCCCTAGGGGCCAACTAGCCCACCAGGAACCTCCAATATGCGCCAGGGGGCTGCGTTGCAGAGACGTGTAGAGATGCCACACCCCTTTTTACACCTCTCTGCAACGCAGCTCTGTGGCTCTTTCCGGATGTACCTGTTGGGCTAGTTGGCCCCCAGGGACCCTCAGGATTAAAGGGGATTTAATTCCCCATCTTAAAACGCGCCACGGGGCCTGTTTGCACACATGTCACCTGAAGCCCCGCCCCCTCCCTTCACCACTGTGCAAACGCGCCCGTGGCGTGTTTTAAGTTGGGGATTAAGTCCCTTGAATCCTGAGGGTCCCCGGAGTCCAACTAGCCCACCATATACCTCCAAAAGCGCCACAGAGCTGCGTTGCAGAGAGGTGTAAAAGGGGTGTGGCCTCTCTACACGTCTCTGCAACGCAGCCCCTGGCGCATATTGGAGGTTCCTGGTGGGCTTGTTGGCCCCCAGGGACCCCCAGTATTCAAGGGGAATTCGTTCCTCTCTGCAAACGCGCCAGGGGCGCGTTTGCAGAGTGGTGAAGGAAGGGGGCGGGGCCTGCGGGCCCGATCGTTTATTTTTTTATTTTTATTTTTTTGTCCCCTGAAGGGGGGCTGTGTGGGCCCCCCTTCCTTTTTCCTGTTTTTGGGCCCTGGGGACCCCATCCCCCAGGGCATGGCCTTTTTTTATTTTCTTGGGAGGGGGGCTGCGTGGCCCCCTCCTCAGGCCATTTAAGGCCCCGGGGACCCCATCTCCCGGGGCCGGCCTTTCCATTTTTTTTTTTTTTTTGGGGAGGGGGGCCGCGTGGCCCCCTCCTGGGCCACTACTTGCCCCGGGGACCCCATCCCCGGGGCTGGTCCTCTCCGTTGGGGACTGTGGGGGTCCCCAATCCCCCACAGTCCCGCCGGCTCCCCACGTCCCTTGGGAGCCGGCATTGCTGTTCCACATGGGGAGCAGCTGACATGCTGCTCCCCATGTGGAAAAGCAATCGGCTTTGGATATTGGAAGAGAGAGCAGGTTTCCTGCTCTCTCTTCCAATATCCAAAGCAGTTTGCTATGGCAGGGCGGGAGCCGCGAGGCTCCCGTCCTGTCATTGCAAACAGCAGTGTCCTGGGGGTAGGCACCCCGGGACACTGCAGGAGCCGGCCCTGGGGGGGTGGCGGTCCCCAGATCCATCAAGGGCTCCAGGAGGGGGGCCGCGCGGCCCCCCTCCCTACATCATCCAGGTGGTGGTCCCGGGGCTCGGGGTCCAAAACGGACCCCCATTTTAATTTGTTAGTGCCCCGGGGATGTGGCGGTCCCCGGGCGTGTGGGGGCTGGAGCCCCCGACACAGGTTGTTTAATTTTTTTAAAAGCCCCGGGAGGTGGTGGTCCCCGGGGCTGCGGGAGGGCTCAGAGCCCTCCCGCACCATTTTAAAGAAAGCCCGGGGGTGGCGGTCCTCGGGGCTTGGGGGCCCTTGAGGCCCCCACACATAAAATTAAACCCCCACCATGCCCCCGGGACTTGGGCTACCCGGGGCAAATACAATCGAAGCGCGGAGACCGCGCTCGATTTTTCTCCGGCAGGATTCGCGCACCCTGAGCGCATCCTGCCGATTTAAAAATTTTTATTTATTTTTTGCCCAGGGGTCCTTGTTGGACCCCTGAGCAAACCTAGGGGTCAGGGTGTTTCTACCCTGCCCCTTTGTGCGCTTTGCGCACTTGTTTCTGTCCCTCGGTTCTACCGAGGGACAAAATGGCTGCCAACATTTCCTGAATGGAATGTTGACAGCCAGCTGACAGCCAATTAACATGCAGCTCGTGATCGGGACGGTGCGCGCAGGGTGCGCTCAGGGTGCGCGAATCCTCCGTGCCCATAGATATATATGTACTTTTACTTTTGATTTTCTCAGCAACTACTGAACGGTTTACACCATTTAACAAAAGGGTTCTTTCTGAACCAAGAACTACCTCTTTGCCAAATTTGGTGTAATTCCGTTCAGCAGTTCAGGCTGTAGCCGTGTCTAAAGTTTCCTATGGAAAATTGCATGGGGAAAACACGTTTTGGGACCCCTTTTCTCGGCCCCGCTTGACGAATCCCCGAGACTTTCAGGGTAGGAGCGGACCGGAGCGCCCACAAAGTTTGAAAATTTTGCGAAGATACGTCAACCGGCAAGAGAGTTATTTCAAATAGAATGTCGCGGATTTCCTATGGATAATAGGTTGTAACTATAACTATCTACTGGCGACCGCCAGTAGATAATATATATATATATATATGTTATCTACTGGCAGTAGCCAGTAGATAGTTATAGTTAGGACCTATGTTCCATAGGAAATCCGCAACATTCTATTTGAAATAACTTTTGCGTCGGTTGACGAATCTTCGCGAAATTTTCAAACTTTATGGCCCGCTCCGGTCCGCTCCTACCCTGAAAGTTTCAGGGTGATTCGTCAAGCGGGGCTGAGAAAAAGGGGGTCCCAAAACGTGTTTTCCCCATTCATTTTCCCATAGGAATCTTTAGCCACGGCTACAGCCCGAACTGCTGAACGGTATTACACCAAATTTGGCAAAGAGGTAGTTCTTAGTTCAGAAAGAACCCTTTTTGTTAAATGGTGTAAATCCGTTCAGTAGTTGCTGAGAAAATCAAAAGGAAAATCACATATATATCGATGGCCGCGCTGGATTGGCGCACCCTGAGCGCACCCTGCACGCACCCTCCCGATCACGAGCTGCATGCTAATTGGCTTAAGTGGCTGTCAACACTCCAAATCAGGAAGTGTTGGCAGCCATTTTGTCCATCGGTAGAACCGAGGCACAAGAAACAAGTGCGCAAAACGCACAAAGGGGGCAGGGTAGAAACACCCGACTCTAGGTCTGCTCAGGGGTCCCACAAGGACCCCTGGGCAGAAAAGCATTTTTTAAATCGGCGGGATACGCTTAGGGTGCGCGGATCCCGCCGATAAAAAAAAATGCTAATTTGCCCCCGGGTGGGCCACGTCCCGGGTGCATGCGGGGGTTGGTTTTAATTTTATGTGGGGGACCTCTAAGGCCCCCCAAGCCCCGGGGACCGCCACCCCCCGGGGCTTTAAAAAAAATGGTGCGGGAGGGCTCTCCGCCCTCCCGCAGCCCCGGGGACCGCCCCCTCCCCGGGGCTTCTTTTTTTTTTTTATATTCACCTGTGTGGGGGGGCTCCAGCACCCCACATGCCCCGGGGACCGCCACCTCCCCGGGGCACTTAGAAAACAAATGTGAGGGTCTGTTTCGGACCCCCGAAGCCCCGGGGATCACCACCTCCCCGGGGCTGTGCAATTGAAGGGAGGGGGCCACGCGGCCCCCCTCCTGGAGCCTGTGGTGGCCCTGGGGACCACCACCCCCAGGGCCGGCTCCTGCAGTGTCCCGGGTGCCTACCCCGGGACACTGCTGTTTGCAATGGCAGGACGGAGCCTCGCGGCTCCCGTCCTGTCATTGCAAACTTAGCTTGCTTCATTGAAGCGAGAGCAGGGAAACCTGCTCTCGCTTCAATGAAGCAAAGCAGATTGCTTTTCCATAAGGGGAGCTGCATGTCAGCAGCTCCCTTATGGAAAAGCAATGCCGGCTCCCGCAGGACGCGGGAGCCGGCGGGACCGTGCTGGGATTGGGGACCCCCCACGGTCCCCAACTAGTGGCCAGGCCCCGGGGGATGGGGTCCCTGGGGCTATTAGTGGCCTGGGAGGGGGGCCACGCAGCCCCCCTCCCCAAAAATAAAAATAAAAATTTAAAAACGGAAAGGCCGGCCCCGGGGGATGGGGTCCCAGGGGCCTTAAATGGCCTGAGGAGGGGGGCCACGCAGCCCCCCTCCAAATATTTAAAATTTAAAAAAAATAGGGCATGCCCCGGGGGATAGGGTCCCCGGGGCCAATATACGCCCAGGGAAGGGGGGCCACGCGGCCCCCTTCCCGTTTTATTTTAATTAAAAAAAAAAAATCCTCAGGCCCCGGGGGATGGGGTCCCCGGGGCCAAAAGTGGCCGAGGGAAGGGGGGCCACGCAGCCCCCCTCCCATACAAAAAAAAAAAAGACTGGCATCGTGCCGGAGGCCCCGCCCCCTCCCTGCAGCAGTCTGCAAACGCGCCCCCTGGCGCGTTTTGAGAAGGGGAAGTAATTCCCCTTGAATACTGGGGGTCCCTGGGGGCCAACTAGCCCACCAGGAACCTCCAGTATGCACCAGGGAGCTGCGTTGCAGAGAGGTGTACAGAGGCTACGCCCCTTTTTACACCTCTCTGCAACGCAGCTCTGTGGCGCTTTTTGGAGGTACATGATGGGCTAGTTGGACTCCAGGGACCCTCAGTATTCAAGGGGACTTAATCACCCAACTTAAAATGCACCACGGGGCGCGTTTGCACAGTGGTGAAGGGAGGGGGCGGGGCTTCAGATGACATGTGTGCAAACAGGTCCCGTGGCGCGTATTAAGATGGGGAATTAAATCCTCTTCAATTCTGAGGGTCCCTGGGGGCCAACTAGCCCACCAGGTACCTCCAGAAAGCACCACAGAGCTGCGTTGCAGAGAGGTGTAAAAAGGGGCGTGGCATCTGAACACCTCTCTGCAACACAGCTCCCTGGCGCATACTGGAGGTACAGGGTGGGCTAGTTGGACCCCAGGGACCCTCATGATTCAAGGGAACTTAATCCCCCAACTTAAAACGCGCCACGGGGCGCGTTTGCACAGTGGTGAAGGGAGGGGGCAGGGCATGTTATTGTTAGAAATTAGCATTTAAAAAACCTTTGAAATTCACTTAAAAAACCATAGGTTTCAGGCACGTTATAGTTAGAAATTAGCATTTAAAAAAACCTTTGAAATTCACTGAAAAAACCATAGGTTTCAGACACGTTATAGTTAGAAATTAGCATTTAAAAAACCTTTGAAATTCACTGAAAAAACCATAGGTTTTAGGGACAGTATTAGTTAGTTGGACATTGCACTCATACAAAACCCGTGAACTTCCCCCGTTATAGTTAGTTCAGGTAACTATAACTTGCGCCCCCGCAATGCACTGCTGATGACGTCACATATTACATCACTCATGACATGGTCAGTGACATCACTGAAGACATCTCAAATGACATCACTGATGACATCACTGATGACATCATCCATGTGATAATTTGATGCATCTTCTCACACCCTAATATAACTTTTGATACACCCACTGTAAATTACAGACTGCCATTGTCAAAACCATAGACACTCCAACACCAATTACTATATACACATTCACTGATTCTTAGGTCTACACACACACATCTACTCACTCACCCCTACAGTCACTCATACTTATAGTCACTCAGTACAGGACTATTATAGGCACTCATACACCTATATAAACACTCACACACCGCCACTCATCCATAGAGGTACTCACACACCTAGTCAGTCATGCAAAAATTAAGCACACACCCATTTACTCACCTATACAGTTATACACACACCAACTCACTTACTCATACAAATACTAGCACATTCTTCAGTGATGTCATCAGTGATGTCACTGACCATGTCATGAGTGATGTAATATGTGACGTCATCAGCAGTGCATTGCGGGCGCGAGTTATAGTTACCTGAACTAACTATAACGGGGGAATTTCACGGGTTTTGTATGAGTGCAATGTCCAACTAACTATAACTGTCCCTAAAACCTATGGTTTTTTCAGTGAATATATATATATGTATATATATATATATATATTCACTGAAAAAACCATAGGTTTTAGGGAAAGTTATAGTTAGTTGGACATTGCACTCGTACAAAACCCGTGAAATTCCCCGTTATAGTTAGTTCAGCTAACTATAACTCGCGCCCCCGCAATGCACTGCTGATGACGTCACATATTACATCACTCATGACATGGTCAGTGACATCACTGATGACATCACTGATGACATCTCAAATGACATCACTGATGACATCACTGATGACATCATCCAGTGACTGTGTGTTTCTGTAAAGTTTAAATATGTTTAATATATATAGGGAAAGGCGTATTGAAGAATGAGTGGGTGTATAAGCGTCTGAATGGATGATTTAGTAAGTGCGTGACTGAGTCTATAAGTGAGTGATTAAATGTATCTTACTGGATGCATGGGTGAGTGACTAAACTGTGTGAATGTCTGTATCAGTGTGTCTGTTGTTGTGTAAGCAGCTGCATGGGTTTCTGACTAGCTAAAGGAGTGTCTATATGGGTTATGGATTGGTTCTCTGAGTATCTGTATGGGTGCCTCAGTGTTTGTGTGGGTGGGGTGTGTGTGACTCTGTGCATATATGTGTGAGTGGGTGATTCACTGGGTGCATGGTTTCAAGAGTGCGTTTGTGATGGACTGTATGGGTGGGTGAGTGTGTGTATGGGTGTGTTAGTGATTGAATGTATATCTCAGTGGTACATGTGTGAGTAACTACATATGTGAAAGGCAGTATATATGTGTGTTGGAGTATATAAATGGCTTTAAGTGAGAGTGTGTGATTGTGAGAGTGGCTATAAGGATGAGTGTATGCTTGCATCAGTGATTGCATAGGAGCGTAAGAATGTGCTAGTATTTTTATGAGTAAGTGAGCTGGTGTGTATAACTGTATAGGTGAGTAAATTGGAGTGTGATTAATTATTTGCATGACTGACTAGGTGTGTGAGTACCTCTATGGATGAGTTGCGTTGTGTGAGTGTTTTTATAGGTGTATGAGTGCATATGATAGTCCTGTACTGAGTGACTGTAAGTATGAGTGACTGTACGGGTGAGTGAGTAGATGTGTGTGTGTAGACCTAAGAATCAGTGAGTGGGTATGTACTTATTTGTATTGGAGTGTGTATGGTTTTGAGAATGGCAGTCTGTAATTTAGAGTGGGTGTATCAAAAGTTATATTAGGGTGTGAGAAGATGCATTAAATTCTCACATGGATGATGTCATCAGTGATGTCATTTGAGATGTCATCAGTGATGTCATCAGTGATGTCACTGACCATGTCATGAGTGATGTAATATGTGACGTCATCAGCAGTGCATTGCGGGGCGCGAGTTATAGTTAGCTGAACTAACTATAACGGGGAATTTCACGGGTTTTGTACGAGTGCAATGTCCAACTAACTATAACTTTCCCTAAAAAATATGGTTTTTTCAGTGAATTTCAAAGGTTTTTTAAATGCTAATTTCTAACTATAACGTGTCTGAAACCTATGGATTTTTCAGTGAATTTCAAAGGTTTTTTAAATGCTAATTTCTAACTATAACGTGCCTGAAACCTATGTTTTTTTCAGTGAATTTCAAAGGTTTTTTAAATGCTAATTTCTAACTATAACGTGCCTGAAACCTATGGTTTTTTCAGTGAATTTCAAAGGTTTTTTAAATGCTAATTTCTAACTATAACGTGCCTGAAACCTATGATTTTTTAAGTGAATTTCAAAGGTTTTTTAAATGCTAGTTTCTAACTATGCCAACAGAGGTAGGACATGTGAAGAAAGAAGAAAAAACGCACAGAAAGAAGCAAAAGATGTGCAGAAAGAACCAACAGAGGAGCAGAAAGAGGCCTTGTTGCAAAATCATCCTGTGCCCACAACTTTTTCAGACGGGTACTGGTGGTAACTGACTCTGACTAACCAGAGCCAGTGCGCGTTTGCACAGTGGTGAAGGGAGGGGGCCTGAGGTGACATGTGTGCAAACGCGCCCCGTGGCGCGTTTTAAGTTGCGTGGATTAAGTCCCCTTGAATCCTGAGGGTCCCTGGGGCCCAACTAGCCCCCAGGTACCTACAGTTAGGACCACAGAGCTGAGTTGCAGAGAGGCGTTCTGAGGCCACGCACCTTTTTCACCTCTCTGCAACGCAACTCTGTTGTGCTTACTGAAGGTACCTGGTGGGCTAGTTGGCCCCCAGGATTCAAAGGGAATTAACTC